>CATIWM010601257.1:0-11831 GCA_949671775.1 Mallotus repandus | reverse complement strand
AAAACCGAACAGAATTAAAACATGCGGATCAAAATGTTTTGCTGGAAATCAAACTGATTAAACTAGATTAGAAATTTTAAAATTATAACTTTTATATTAAATCATTATTATTTATATATTATTTAAAATAATTAAAAAATAATAATAAAATTCAAAATTTTCAGTTAATTAAAATTTTGATATATAAAATCAAAGTGGACTCAAGTTATTTCGGTTTATCAACTAAAAGTCAAACTGAAACGATCAAATAGTCTAATAAAACCCAAAGACTGAACCACCCAAACCGAAAGCTCACCCTGCAGGTGAGTGACTATACTTTTTTTTTTTCGAGGGCTATATTTCCGGTTTTTTTACAACGTTTTTTTGGTACATCCAAAGCAAATAAAATTGTTACAAGGAGAGACATATTGTACGAGGGTGACTATCTTTTTTTTTTTTTTGACTTAATTTAAACATATATTCCGCGGTTAGATTGAGATTGGTCAATGAATTTGATTTTTACAAAGACTACAATATACGAGAAACAAAAAGGGGAAGGTAATTATTAAAACCCCATCCCAAAATAAGCACTTAATAATTTTTTTATTAAATTAGGCTAATTATGAAAACCATTGCAATACATAATGGAAAAGGCTAAATATAAAAGTTATGTAGGCTAAATAAGTAAAAAGTAGAAATTAAAAAGTGAAATTGAATAAAATGAAAATCGAGAAGTGATATAAAATAATTTAGTAAAGTTTAGGGGCGAAATTGTATATTTGGCCTAATGGAAAATGTATTGGATCTTCTTTTTACTATTCATTTGAGTGCCATCGGTGTTTTTTTTGGGATAATGACATCATAAGTCTTAAAAGTTAGGCTGTTTTTTCAATTAAGTCCTATAAGTTTCAATTGTTCCAATTGAACTCATTAACTTTTAAAAAATTACACCTTTAGTCCTAAGCCGTTAATATTCACAGACTTTGCTGATGTTTCAATAACTTTCACTACTCCTTCAAATTGACTGATGATGTGTCAATTATGCAAGATTAGCCTTAATACACATAATGATACATTGGAAAAAAAATGACACATTGGAAAAAAACGTCACGTCAGATTTCCACTTTCAGTTAGAGCTTCTTTTTGCAATTTGAAACTCTCTCTTAACGTTAAACACTAAAAAAGAAACATCAGTGCAAAGGTATTCATTGTCTTTGTACAAAGCAACAATTTTCTGAAAAAAAAATGATGTCGTTCTCTTTGTGGTTCAAGAAAATGATAATGGAAAAGTGAGTTGTGGTCCCAAAAAATGAATTTCTTGATCGAGGGTGGAGATTTTGTTTGGGATTATTAGAAACAGGTATGTAAACTTTTTTTTTTGCGAAATCGATAATAGAAAGCAAAAGTGAACTTTATACATGATTCTAATACTTTTATATAGTTAGTTTTTTATTCAAGTGCAAAAGTGAGCATGATTCCCAATTTTTTTCATTATATTTTATTTTGGAAAAAATCTATAACCAAACTAAAGGATTTATATTGGATTTAGTGTTAATGGAGGTTAAAAAAATGAAGTATTTTTGTATGATTAATCACTGAAGAAAGTGCTAAGTATAGTTGTTTATATATTAGGGTTTAATTGTGCATGGTTTGGTTTCATTTCATGATGACAGCTTTTTATTTTTTGATTTGTTGTTCTCATTTAATTTATAGGCATTCTATAAAATGGTTAATGCATGCCTAGTATGACATTATGGTGGACATGTAAAAAGCAATATGTATGTAAGAGGGGATGAATTTAATTAAATTGTGGACACAGATAAATTAGGTTACTGGTGCTCACTTGACCATGCTAAGGGTGAACCGAAACAAAAGGAGCCCTTGAAGTTATGCTTTAGGAATAGTTATAATGGTGATTTCATTGAGGTTTATGATGGTGTAAGTACTTGTTAGTTGTTGAATGTTTTAAATGAGAAAAAGGAATGTGCTATATATGTTGTGAAGGATATCATTATAGAAAATGCAAGCATTAAGGAGATAGCCAAGGTACTTTATAATGTGGATGTAGGTGAAGTAAATGAAGTTGGTGATGTAAATGATGTTGGTGAAGTAGGTGAAGCTAACATAAATGAGAATGAGGCAGACTTAAAAGAAGAAGAGTACGTGAAGGTTAATGAAGAATTTTTTTTCTGATGGAGATGACATAGAGTTGCAAGAAGCTAGAAAGAATTTAAAGAACTTAGATAAAATAATATTCAGTGATAACATACTTAATGAGATGCAGCAGAGCAGGCAGAGAAGAGCTAAGGAAGGTTAAGAAGCAGGTCAAAAAGTAGGTCAAGAGGATGGTCAACATACAACTAAGGAGGTAGTGCATGAAAATGAAAGGGACGAGACTAATTATATAGATTCTTCTTATTGCAGTTTTGTGGATACATATAAAGAAAAGGATGTAACATGTGGTAGAAAAACCAAAAATTTCTTGCATACAATCCACATAGTAGAAGAGTAATTTTTACAACTGGTATGACATTTGAAAGGGCAATTCAGTTTAAAAAAGCTTTGACTAGGTATTCAATAATGGAGAGGAAAGAGTTGAGGTTCAACAAGAACACACAGGTTTATGTCAAAAATGAGATGCAAGAAGTCGAAATGTCCTTGGTATATATCTATGCTAAGGATGCTAAATAAGGTAACTTTCATATGATAACTTACGTAGATGACCATTAATGTAATATAGTGAATAAGAATAGCAAGCTAACATATAAAAGGCTTGTTGATTTTATATTATAGAAGTTTGATGTGGTTCCAGTAGTCAAAATGATTGACTTGCAAACTTTAGTGAAGAAGGAATTGAAATTAGATGTTAGCCTGCTGCAATGTTGGAGAGCTAACGCCCTTGTGTATGAGAAGTTAAAGGGGAATGTAAACGAGGAATTTTTCTAAATTTTGGAGGTATATGTTAGAGATTAGAAAATCAAATGAAGGAAATACTGTAATTTTAGAAACTAATGATGATGAGACATTCAAGAGGATTTACATTTCATTTCATACATGTAAGAAGGGGTTCATGGTTGGTTGTAGGAGAGTCAATGGCTTTGATGGAACATTTTTAAAAGGGGTTGTGAAGGTTAAGGTGCTAGCAGCAGTTGGCCGAGATGGATACAATCAAATGTTTCCAATAGCTTGGGAAATTATCATAGTGGAGAATAAGGATAATTGGAAGTGGTTTATTAAATGACTGCAATATGACATTAGGTTTGGTAGAGGAGGAAGGACTTTTATCTCTGATCAGTGTAAGGTAATAACATATTTTAATGCAATGTATACAATGTTATATAAATATTTAGCTTATTGTTATTAACTTTATTTTTTTAAATTTTTCAGGGTTGTAGCCAGCATTGTATAAGTTATTTCCTGATTTTGAAAGAAGGTGGTGTACAAGAAATTTACAAAGCAATTGGAAAAAGAATCACAGAGGCAAGGAATTTGAAAAGCACTTATGGAGGTGTGTTAAAGCTAATAATACTACTGATTTCAAGGTAAGGATGCAAGAATTAGCTGATATTTCTAAAAAAGCACATGATGATATGATGAGGTTTAACCCTCAATTCTAGTGTAGAGCATTTTTTGACACAAAAACTCAATGTGATTTAACTAATAACAACCTGTGTGAGGCCTTTAATGGCAGAATTGTGCTTGCTAGGACCAAAAATATTATTTCTTGTCTAAAAGATATTAGAAAGTTGGTCACAAAGAGATTGCATATTAATAGGGATATTACTAAGAAGTGGGTGGGGGACATAGGTCCTAGAATAAGGCAGAAATTACATGAGGCAAAAGAGGAAAGTTTTAAATGCTCAATTGTGTGAAATTAATTAAGTGGTTATGAAATAGCACACTATAACGACACATATGCTGTTAACCTTGATGAGAGGAGTTGTATGTGTGGTTCTTGGAAACTTTCTAGGATTCTTTACAACTATGTTATTTGTGCCATTTATGATAGTGACTAGCAGCCAAAAGATTTTATTTCAGAATGGTATATAAAAATAACTTATTTAAAGGCTTATAGTGTGATGATGAGCACACAAAAAATTTTTGCCTGAAACTTCAGAACCACCCATAAAACCTCCAGCATTTAAAAAAATGCTAGGAAGACCCAAAATAAATTAAAGAAAAAAGGAGTGGGAAATTGGCAACAATGGCAAGTTGATTAAAAGTGGAAGACAAATGACTTGTCAATTCTGTTTTGGCAAGGTACATAACAAATCAGCTTCTCTAATTAGAAGACAAGTGGAAATCTCATAAATGCAATCAAGAGGAGAAAGATCAAGTAAATTACAGGTAACATATGATTAATTTTGGTAGATTTTTTACACTTTAATTGCATATTAATGACTGATTTAATTTTATTTCACGATAAAGAAGAAGAAATACAAAACTCCTAAGAAGAAACATACTGAAAATAGTCCTCAACCTATGTGTCAAAGCGTACCTCACCCTAGAACTAAAAGCATACCTTAGCCTAGAACTGAAAGCATACCTCATCCTGATTCCATACAGGTATAAACCAAGTAGACTAGTGACTAAATATATCAATATTATTATATATATAAATCTAATTTTGTGTAATGAATTGAATTTAAGGAAAATAGTAAGGCTCAACCTAGGGTGAACCATAATCTTGATAAAATTCAGAAATTGAGAAAGGCTCAGACTAAGACTACTGTGAAGGTACTATTATTTATATTTGTCATTATTTAATAGTTATCAATGAATATAAGAAGCTAATAAGTGTAATCTATAGGAATTTAAGGACAAGGGAGAGCATAAAATAGAGGATATACATGGTAGCGTACGTATTACAAGAAGCCAACAAAGGCTTGAGGATGAATTATTTGTGAGGCAACTGAGATCTAGAGGTATAGTAATTCAAGAAGGAAGACAAATAACTAGTAGAAAAGCATGTGTTGATAATACGAAACAAGTTGCTTCAACTAAAAGGAAGGCAAGTTCAGAGCTATATAGAACAATAGACATGCTGACAAGAAAAAGGAAGAAAACTAAAAAACCTGAAGGTTGTTAACCCAAAATTTTGATGATTTTTTATAGCAATTGGTTTCGTCACTCATACTGGTTGATGCAATTCATAGCTTGGGATTCGAAGTGAACAATACATTAACTATGGTAGTCATTTTAGTCCTTGTCTATATATGATGTGGAGAGGGAGACTAGTGACTCATTGTAGTGCTGTAACACAACCACTACTTTAGTTAATGCACTTGTTGGTCACTTACCGTAAGTGCACAGGCCAATAAGTAATATAGTAGTAAGTAAAGTATCATTTTCCATAGGAATTGGGGACTAAACATATATTAATCTCAATTGTATATGTTTAGAGCTATTAATGTGGTTTGTTTTAAACAAATAAAATAAGTAAATTAACAAACTAACTAGAGAATGTAATTGAGGCTATTGCAAATCAAAATAACAAAGAAATAATCAATAAGACAAACATATTATTAGGGAAATTGTACACCACATTATTATGAAGCCAAATAACAGATTAGTTCAAGTTTTATTGCACACCTCAAGCTTTCATAAACTGATTAACAATCTCTCTCAAACAATGCTAATCTCACAAACAAGCATCAATTAAATCTCACTATATGACTTAATTCTCATCATCATCATACAATATGATAAAATCTAACTTAAAAGGCATTTAGCAAACTTAAAGAGGATTATATCTACATAAACTTTCTCAAGTCATTGATAGATTTAACAAGCATTTGTGGGTCTATTGAATCCACCATCTCTCAAAGTATAGATTTAAACATAGATTGCATTTGGTCATAATACAATACTTAACATGCTCAACAAACACAATATGCAATTTATAAATAAGAACTAATATATTAAATGAACTCAAATAAAATGGGTTTCCAAAATCCTAACAACAATATTAAATTTAGCCACTCATGGCTAAATAAACCATGATTCAATATTCAAACACAAAACAAGAGTAAGAATTAGAAAAAGGGATGGAGATTTGTTATCAAAGGAGCTTGAATCTTCAAAAATGGCTCTCTCTCTTTCAGCTTCTTTTTCTCCTCTTTTCTTCTCCTCCTCTTGCTTGTGTTGTATATTTCTTGAGTGAGAGGGTGAGTATGTAGAATGATGTGTAATCCCTAAGTAATTCATGCCTTTTGTCCTTTTTAGCCTTTTCTAGAACATGTCCTTTCACCTCATTTGGATTTTCTCTAAAAAAGAAGTACACATCAGAATGTTCTGTGATAGAAACATGCTACTCGCGATTGCATACAAGCCACGCTCGTGGTAGAAGGGCCTCTCATGAAAGGGTCACGATCGTGCATGATCCGCGCTTGCGACAGAAGCTTTGCTAGGCAAGAACCCACGATCATGCATAAGATGTGCTCACGAAAGGCTCAACATCACATGGGGCTAGAACTGGGCATATTCGCGATCGCGCATCAAGTCGCAATCTTGACAATAGGCTTGCTCTGTTCTATTATGCTCTTTCCACCTCTTTTTGCTTCTCTTCTTCACTTAATCACCTCCAAACTTCTTTTCCCTAATAAAAACAAAGAAAACTCAAAAGTATCTACTTCCATATGTTTTTCTACACTAAGTGCTATTTAAAATGTACAAATGTATGCAAATTAAAGGCCTAAAACTATGCATAATTTGACACCATTAATGCTCCACTACAATTAAGTATGGCTACTAACATAGATGGCCAAAAGAATTTTTCACAGGAGTTGTATATGTTACAACATTTATCCCAAACTTAAGAGTCTCAAATAGTTGAGAAGAAAATTGATGTATAGAGGAATACTTATTTTGGATCTTTTTGGATGTATGTTGCCATTATTAGGTAAAATTTATTTTGATGAGTCAAAATTTGTTAGATACAATATTTTTTGTTAGGCAGGTTTTGAGTTATCAAAATGTTGATTTGATAGCCTAAAAAAATTGCTCTACCAATTATCCTTGACAAGGATAAACTTTATAAACTTTTTTGTTACTTAGGCTTTCATATAATTACATTTTGTAGGTTTTATGTTTATCAAGCCATGGAATATTTCTACTTTTGACAACTGAATTTCAAAATAAAATCACTACTGATACTTCAAATTAAGTGATAAACTTCCATTAAGTTTAAGTGAATTTACATTAAGTTAAAATGACTAACTTATATTAAGTTACAATAAAACATAATGAACCACTAGCTATTCTTCTCCTACTATATGACTTATCTAACTGCATCTATAACCCTTTCTAAGCTATTCAACTTCATTGCATCTTCTTTCCTCCACGTAACCCTTCAATTGCACCACATAATTAATATTATCAACCAAGATATGGTCAAGCATATAATCAACTTTCCATTCATTCTCTTTAACCTTCCAAACTCATTCTCACTTTTGGTGATCCTCCTCTATAATCCTAGGATTATTTGCTTTGATTTTGCACACGTCGGTGGATCAATCCATTGAAAAGATTGACATCCCATTTCATCCTATAATGCAATATTCATCAAATCAATAAACATTATTAGATAATAAGATTATAATGAAGATGATATTCATCTTTCAAAGAAGCTAGAAAGAATTTTACATGTCATCACCTCTGACTTCTCACAAGTTATAAATCTCCTTCCTGGGTTCCTACTTATCTAGGAGGTCTCATAACAAGTGTGTTGTCACAATTGCAGTTCATACTTTCACTCTCAGAAGAAAATTGTAGGTCTTTGCTAAGTTAAAGATTTCGTTCACTCTTCTTCCTTCTTTCTTCTCTAATTATTCATTATTTATTTCTTTTTTTATATATATAACCAACTAGGACTAGAGGGTGGTGGGAATTTTCCCTCTCAATTGACACAACTTTTCCTCATAAATTGAGGAAAGAAACCCTAAGTGAAAGGGGAAATATGACATGTCATATTTATCCAAAATGGCCTTTTGTATTTTTAATCTCTTCCACCATGATTGACACATCATCAGTCATTTTGAAGGAGAAGTGAGGAGTTATTGACATGTCAATAAAGTCTATGAATATTAATGGCTTAGGACTAACAGTGCAATTTTTTAAGAGTTAATGAACTCAATTGAAACCTATAGGGCTTACTTGAAAAAATAGCCTAACTTTTAGGACTTACGAAGTCATTATCCCTTATTATTATTATTATAATTAACTTGAGGCCCTATAGGTCCTAATATGTGAGTTGAACAATTTCTTTCTAAAAATTTGAATTTCTTTCAAGAATAGCCAAAACAATTATAAAAATTTTAAATTTAGGGTTAATATTTTTTAATGGTGCATTCTATGGTTACTTTGTTTTTGACAAAGTAAATTTTATTTTACTTAATAATCACCATTGGATGAGACAACACACTCTAATCTTATGGTAATAAAAGTAAAGTATATGAAAAACAAAGTTACCGTAGAATTTCCCTTTTTAATACCTTGCTGGCAAAAAAAAAAAAAAATTAAATACATTTTTTTTATTTTCTCTTGTATAAATAACAACAATTTGATAACACCCACCACAAAACAAATTATGAACAATTACCAACAAACAACTAAAAATATTTTTTGTTTTTTGATTGTTGTTGTTGCTATTTTTTTAATTTTTTGGTTGTTGTTTAATTATGGTTGAGTTGTTCTTGCTTTTTTTTTTGGTTTTTGTCAACAACTGAAAAAAAAACAAGACTTTCAAAAAAAAACAAGCATATTCATGGAGTTTATTTAGTAAAAAAATCATTTATTTCACTTTTAAAAATTTTAACTTACCCAGTTACTCAAAAAATTTGTAATATTTAAAGAAATCAAATTATTAAAAAGGATAAATTGCATAAATGGTGTTCGAACTTTTTAATTTTTGCTATTTTAGTGGTTGTACTTTTTTTTTTTTTTTTTACAATCGAGTGTTTGAACTCATTAATTTTGTATCATTTTAGTGCTTCTGGACAATAAGCGATGGCCTGAGTGCCATGTTAGCTCATGTGGAACCGATTATTTATCAAGTTGTATGCAACATTATAATTCATGTGTACATATCATGTTATTTACTTAAAATACCCTTCCTTCTTCTCTTAGATTAGGGGTTTGAAGTGTTGAAAAAAAAAAACAAAAGATAAGAGAAGAAGAAGAAGAAATTGACGAGAGAGAGGAAGAAACTAGGAGTAGGACTTCAAGACTTATATTTTCAATACAAGATTTTCAACTAATTAATTTCTAAGACCAACCCTGTATCTAAACACTTTATTCTTAATTTTTTTTTCTTATTATGATTATAGTTGTAATTATCAATCAACAATTGAAACATAACCCACCACTACTACTGTTATAAAATAAAGTGTGAACAAGAGAACAAGAAGTGTTGAGCAGAAGATCACCGATATGAAGTCGAATTATAGATGCCCCTAAAGGGTGTAAAGATCCTAGACTAAAAAGTTGAAAGCTGAGCTGCAATTACAACTATAAGAGGGGAAAGGAGCATGTACATTCTATGGTTGATTAGGTAATGGTAAGCCAACTTCACGTACTTTAACTTCACTAATTTTTTAAATCAAGAACGTTTCTTGATAATGACTATGCGATTAAGGGTGTCGTTGGCTTTGGCTCTGTCACCTCTCCCTATCAAAGGTTCAATAAACAAAGGTCCATCCAAACTTTTATGCATTGGTCACCGATGAGGGACATTTTCTTCTTGCTTTAGTTTATATTCTAATTTGCTTCATTCTCAATTCTTTATTTTTTAGGAAAAGTGAGAAAAATGAAAAAAGATTGGCTTTTATCCTTAAACATGTAAAAAGGAATGATTCATGGTAATGAAGAAAAAAGGTAAATTGGTGGGTGGTGATATATATTTAAGTCGTTGCATTCTTCTTCTTCTTCTTCTTCTTATATTGCATTTTTTTTCAAAAGCAAATCTCTAGGTTTAAAAGGATTGGTATAGAAGTTAGGACATTTCAAGCATTTACGATAACATTCATAAGTGAATGTTGATGTGGCAAGTTGCATGGCTTAAATTGGTCCCACTCGTGCTGATTGGACATTCTGATCACCATCAATCGATTAGAACCACTTAAATAATAAAAAAGATAAATTGCAAAAATGGTGTGTGAACTTTTCAATTTTGATTGTTAGACTTTTTTTTACAATCAAGTGATTAGACTATTTAATTTTGTATCAATCAAGTGGTTCTGACCCACCAAAGGCTGCCAGAATGTACAGTCAGTGCTAGTGGACCCACTTATTACCATGTAGATTGCCCATATCACCAATACCTTTTGCAATGTCAAAAATGTCCGTAATCGCATTAAAAAGGAATAAATGCCCGTATTTAACCTAAGGTAATAGTAATGGGGAAAGAAGGGATTTGATTAGTGAAATAATAGGAAACTAGAGTTGAAGGCTTATGTGGCTAATTTTAAAGAGAAGTAATATCTTTAATCATTGATGTTAGAATGGGAGCTCTATGATGATGATGATGATAGAATGTCATTGCAAAATCTCCAACCACACCTAGCTCTTAAAAAGTTAGAAGTGTATGGATATAGAGGCTTGTCTTTTTGAATTTAGTTATTGTAGCTATCCTAAGTTGAATCGGTTACCTCTTTTTCCATCTTTGGATAAATCCCTAAAAGTGAGTGAAATAAGTGTGCCTCTTATTCTTTTTCTTTTTCTTCTCCAGTGGTTGTGCCAGCTCTCTACAAATTGAAGGAACTAAAGATTGAATTCATTGAAGATCTCAAACTCGTACTTGCTGGACTGTAACATCTTTCGTCTCTTCAAAAGTTACCAATTAGGATATACCCAAATTTATCTTCTCTTCTACCTCAAGATCAGATGCTGCATCACTTTACCTCCATGTGAGAATTATCCATTTATCAATGTCCTAAGTTGAAGGCAAGGTATGAAAATAAGTTTTCTTAAAATTAGCATACCGTTTCTTACATTCCAAATATTGAATTTGATGATCTTACAATCCAACGGGAGGGTGGTCAATATCTATTAGACAAGGGACACTCTTTTGAAGGTTAGTGTTTCTACTTCTTCTCTATAAATTCCTCAACTTTTTCATTTGTTAAAAATTATTAAAGTTTTGAAATTGGAAGTTTTAATTTGAATCATTTGATCAATTTCTCAGATCCATCCACCATGCGCCATAATTCTGAAATTCCCTTCCATCAAATGGGAAACTAATTCAAGAATATTACAATGGTGGGCTTCATGCAATTTTTCCTTTTTTTTTTTTATTTTCACATGAATGTTAAATGATAATTTGCTAGTCAACATTCAACATTAATTTTCTGATAAGCCAATTGTACCTTATTTCTTTTCAATTATTTCTTTTGGTTTGAAGAACAATACTACTTGGGTTAAATTTGGGCATTTGTTCCTTTTCAATGCAATTAAGGACATTTTTTATATTACAAAGGGTATTGATGATGTGGGCGATTTACATGGCAATAAATGCGCCCCACTTGTGCTTACTGTACACTCAGGCAGGCTTTGATAAGTTAGAATCGCTTAATTGATACATAATTAAAGAGTCTAACCACTTGATTACAAAAAAAAAAGTCTGGCAGCCAAAATAAAAAAATTGAAAAGTTCACACACCATTTGTGCAATTTATCCTAATAAAAAAATTACTCTCGATTGCAAAAAAAAAAATCTGACCACAAAATAGTAAAAATCAAAAAGTTCGCACATCAATTGTGCAATTTTTCCCAAATAAAAATAGAGAAAAAAACTTAAAACAAGAAAAAACATGGCAACAACCTAACAACAATCGGGAAACAACCAAAAAATAGCAA
>CATIWM010601204.1:0-17720 GCA_949671775.1 Mallotus repandus | reverse complement strand
CAAAAAATAAAATTTATTTTACATATTTTTCTTTTATTGTATGCTCTGTACATGGAGCAACACATGTACTTTTAACAAAAAAAATATTTTATTTCATTATATCTATTATTGACCTATAAATATATCATCAACAACATTATATTTATATCACGACATTATGATCACATGCTACATAATAAATTTTTTTAAGAAAATATTTTTCTTACCTCTCAAATACAGTTGAACTAATTAAATAAAAAAATAAAAATTTTCTATTAACCACAATACCGTTCACTAATATTGCTAATAGTAACACACGACATTATTCTTATATTTATATGATGAGAGAGACCCTCTTGAATCTTGATTATTCCTCTTGTTCGATATCTCTTCTTGGAGTTTGGCGCTTGTATGCTTTCCAACCTAACATTCATATCATACAAACAAGGGAAAAGTACAAAAAAAATACCTTATAATTTCAACCCTGATCAACTTTCATCTTGTGGTTTTAACCCTAACAAGCTAGTATCCTGAATTTTATTCCGTTAGCAAATAACGGCAAATAAGTTAACTTTGTCTATAATGTTGACGTGGCAAAAGATATTATCATCTCTTCACATTTCATTTTTGCAATGTGGCCGAAAAGTACACAAAAGAAAAAAACCAAGAATGCCAAAAGTGGGAGGGATCGAGAAATTCATCTTTACTGAGCAAATGTCATCGGAGAAACTCGACCATTCAACTCTCAAATCTCACCACAAGCCACTTCATAACTTCCCTTTACAATACCTAAAATGGTTAATGAACCATACCAGTAGCAGCAACCATCACCACCGCTCTTGTAACAATTCATTTCATAAATCCCCTCATCGTGACAATAACGTCATCGCTCTAACGCTCTTGCTGAATCCTCCAATGGATGCAAAGGGATTGTTAAAACTGAGAAATTAGAGAAGAAATCAAAAATCTTTATTCGAATGAAGACTAAGAATAGGAGCAGTAGCAAGTGCACTGATGATGAAGATGTTATTACGGATACAGGAGATCATACCTCATCTGTTGTTATGGATGATGCAGAGGAAACGTTGACTAAGACATGGAATTTGAGGCTGAGAAAAGTCATCACTAAAGCTCATCCTAACACAAACAATAATAATACTAATCTTGGGAATAATGGGCTAAATATTGGTGGAGCCATTGCTCAGGATATCAAAAATCATGAGCTGAGTAGAGCTGAATTGACTCGGTCACAACAAGAATGGTAACAGTAATGATAATAAGGTATTGGACGTTGAGAAAAAAGGGAAGAAGATGAATTTCTCAATCCCTCTTAGGTCACTCCTGCACCTTTTTTTTTACATCCACGACACATATAGCTTGAGAGCAAAATTAAAGAGAAAGAGTGGGGATATGGTCAAAAGAAATGTTCATCAATCTTTTGAGGTAACATGCTGATGCAAGCTTCATGGAAATAAAATCCACCTCCTATGTCTGGTTGTACAAGTGATGTAACTAATGAAGATGGTGGGAATTCAATAACTTTATATGGGTTATTGAATTTCATTGATGGGTTATGGTCATACTGTGGAAGTGAAAGAATTATCTGGGTTATGATTATGGTGGTCGGTGGAAGAGGAGAAGCAGAAGACAGTGGTGATTTGAATGACATTTCATTTATTTAATATTTAAATATTTAAATAATATATAATTTATAATTAACATATAATTTAATTAATATATATATAATATAATTTTAACTAATATATAATAATAATAATATTTAAATATTATTTAATTTAAAATATTAATTATTTTATTTAAGTAAAAAATGACACCAACTGATGTAAGTGGGCACAGGGCACAGAGTTTCAGACATTAAGTGGACATACCTTTTTACCCTTTGCCACGTTAATATTATAGATAGAGTTGGCTGATTTGTCATGATTTGCTAACTAAATGAAATTCAAGGTGCTAGTTTGTTAGGGTTAAAACCACATGGTGGAAGTTGATTAGGGTTGAAATCAGAATATTTTTTTGTACTTTTCCCTATAAACGAATACAACATAAAGAAATAAGAGAACAAAAGAACATTTCAGCAACAACATGTATATCTGTTGTCCTTCCCTTAATTTTTTTTTTTGAAAATTTGTTAATTGCAATGCAGAGAAACAACACCCTAGGGCAAATACACATAGTGGACAAAACTATTAACAGACCAAAATAAGAGATGTGAATACCTAAGCTCTAACTCGCCTTAAGGATGTCATAATGGACAACCACTTAATAGTCAACAGAGAAACTCAACATGTCAATCAACGACCTTAACGAGTTTCTCACCTAACTACAACTTAAACCAAATAAACCTAAAAATAAAATTAGAGCCTAATAATAAAGATTGAAATTTTTTTAGTTAGTGATTCTCTCTTCGGTAATAGTGGGTGATTCTCTCTTCGGTAATAGTGGTTTCAAGTGGTTAGTAAGTGGTTTTGGCCATTTTTGGCCAAAAACCACCATTCTCATTTTCTTTTTCGTTCTCTATTTTATTCTGGTTTAGTTTACAAACAAGTGGATTTCTAGATCCAGTGTTGTTTAGTCTTTGTGTGTTGTCTTGTTGAAGGGAAAATGCTTTTGTTCTCCATAGATCTAGCCTTTCATTGGTGGTTTTAACACCTATGGATCCTAGAAACAGATAACATGATCAAGTATAAAAAAAATGCATCTGCTATGTTTTGGTTTCCCATAATTAAAGACTAAATAATAAAGACGATGGCTGCTGTGCTACAAGGAGTTTTAGTCTGAACCAAAGGAGCTTCATGGAGTTTCATTACTCCATTTTATTGTTTTTGGCTGGTGGTGAAACCCTAATCCTGTCAGCAGCTGATGGAGCTCAGGACGTTCAGTGGTTAGCTATGTATGCCCACCACCTATTCGACAAAAGTTTTTCTTTTGAGTTCTTAAAGAATGTGAGCCTTGCTGGTCCAAGAATTATTGTGTATCAAATCTCTCGGATTGCAGAAATAGCTACATCCCGCACATTGAGACCCCCACACACGCACACAACGAGACCCCCGCACACGCGCTTCTAGGGTCCTGAACTTGCATTTTACCAAAAGAACGAGTAAGAAACATGTACGAATCGCATAAACACGAGCATTGTATATTTTAAGACATTACATATGACATCACTATCTCAGAAAATCATTCACAAAAAGAAAAATGAAGCATAGATAACACAAGCATGTCGCACCTACAATTATCACAATTGACATGTCATGAAATCACCTCAAAACACAATAAATGATGACATCATCACTAGTTAGTAGCATTTTTTCCGCTTAGAAGCATCGCATTGCTTAGAAGCATTTTTCTCTGCTTAGAAGCATTTTTCTCTGCTTATAAGCATCATTCCATATGCTTAGAAGCATTTCATCTGCTTAATAGCATTTTATTTTCTGAAAAGTGTCTCATCTGCTTAGAAGCATCTCATTTGCTTAGAAGTATCTCATTTGCTTAGTAGCATTTCATTGCTTAGAAGTATCTCATATGCTTAGAATCATCTCATCTACTTAGTAGTATTTCATTTGCTTAGAAGCATCTCATTTGCTTAGAAGTGTTCCATCTGCTTAGAAGCATCACACCTAGTAGCACTTCATTTGCTTAGTAGTATTCCATTTGCTTAGAAGCATTTCATCTGCTTAGAAGCATCTCATCACTTAGAAGCATCGCATCGGCTTAGAAGCATCACATATGCTCAGTAGCATTTGCATTAATACCTAAGGAGGATATGAAAGCATTATCTTGCCTCACCTGAGAGAATTACAAGGCACACAAACAATCGGCAACTCTGTTAACCAAATAAAATAACATAAAACAAATGATGGGCTTGAAGTCAAGAGACTAAATAGCACACCATCAGGTAAGTACCTCTTCTCAAAACCATTTTTGCATCTCTGCATTTGCTTCATATGTATTGACATCGGAACTAAAGTACTATGCAACATATATAAAGTAGAAGGCAACTGTCATATAATAAATTTTGATTGTCCCCAAAAAGGTCCAGTGATGAAAATATTCCTTCGAACGTGACAAGTGTTTGTTCATTCGTACCACCTCTGAAGCGTGTCGAGAATCTGAAAAGCCTGAAACGAGCAAAATCAACCTCTGAATCATTAAGTTGTACCTCGATTTCATGAACTACGAATAATCACAGTGGTAAGTTGCTAGTTTCAAGCAAACGTTGCTCAAAATGAGCAACTCATTAGACCGATGTTTAACTCATGAGACCGGAGTTCAACTTCGTGAAAATTGAAAGTCAATTTTGACAAAATAGACATCGAAAACACGTCTATAAGCCCTTAAAACTTTCGAAAGTGACCCCAGAATAGTGCGTGTAACCCCGAGAAGTAGCGTGTGAGCGAATTTATAGTGCATAATGCTCACGCATGAAAATGGAAGTCGATTTTGACAAAACGAACCTTGAAAACACGTCCAAAATGTCCAAAAACCCTAAAAACCACCCCTAGAATAGTGCAATTAGAGCTTGGGAAGGCCGTGTGACGTGCATAAGAGTCTATGATCATGCAGTTGAGCGCGTAATCATGCATCCCAGGGCATGATCACACACATTTTTACTACTTTCACAAATTTTTGGGCTCATGTCTCTACCTCCCATTTTGACAAGGCTAGAGCCAAAAAAGAAAAGGCTAGACCCTAGAAGACAATGGCCAGAGCCAAGGCAAGAGCCACAGTAAAAAAAAAAAAAGGCAAGAGCCAAAAAGCACACACACACGTTGAAACACTATCGAATTGAAGGCTTAGGAGCCCCAATCCACACACTTTTAGCCCACCTTCTACATTTTTCGTAGGGCTTTTAGACCACTTTTACACCAAACCCACCCTGATCTTTGTTAAAGCACACTTCAAAGGTATACAAATTTGTATTACACACATTATTTTCAACCTCTCGACAAGGAAAGCTTGAAAATCTCTCAAAGCTAAAGCTTCAAAAATACAAAACAAGCTTAGTCGAATTTGAGGACCAAACAATTATTTTTGCACATTTATTTACTGTCTTGCATTTTACTTTATCGCCGCCTGCAGTTGAGAAATTGTTGTGATTGTGTGATGAGACTAGCAATTTACATGCTGATTGAATAATCTCTACTTCATTTTGCTTATAATTAATTGTCATTTTGCATCAATATGCATTCAATAAATATAAAAGCTCCTTATCTAAGCTAGAGCTATGATATTGCGGTCTAATGATGCAATCATCATTATTTACTGTTTATCTTGTCATTTAGAAATGTTTTATAATAATTCCTGCTAGAGCATAAACTACGTGTATCTGTTTAATCATTCATGATACATCAATCATCTTTATTGTGCCTATATGCTATCCAAGTGGATGAATAGATGGAATTGCACATAGTTGTGTTAACCTATGTTTTACAGGTGTATTCTAGATTAGGACTAAATTTACATTTTTTGCATTTTTTCTCTTTCATATGTATTTACTAAGAAAGTCTTATAAATAATTATGATGAATTTCTCGTACTTTCTATTATTATCAATGTGCTTGTGTGAATGCATAAATACTAACTATTATTACTGAAACTATGGTACTGTGGTAGCCATGTATTGAATATTAAAATGAGAAATAGTCAAAAAGTAGATGAGATCTCTCGGGCTTAGAATCTCTGCTGGGGACGATACTCGTTGAGTGACCTAATGCCGTCCCTTTCATCTTTTCTTGGTTTTCTAAAAACCAGGTGGTAACTTCAAACATAAAAGCATCTTGCATCCCCCTGAGACCAACCAATTGTCCCTATCCCATAAACGGAATGGATGTCCGATTCAAAAAAGTTGCCATGTCCCTCGGAATCACTCCATTTAAACAAAAAATGGAAAAGAGAAGATCGTTCACACTTTGCCTTAGTTCTGAGATCAAACACTTCCTCTCAAGACTTGAAAAACTTGCATTCCTTGAACAACTTGCATTCCTTGAACAAAATGATCTCACATTTCACTCGGATGGGTCGAGTCAATGAAGCAAGAGCATTGTTTAATAAGATGGTGCAAAGAAAAATAGTTACTTAGAATTTAATGACTAGTGACTACTTAAAACAAGGAGAGGTAACCAAAGTAAGAAAATTATTTGATGAAATGCCTTAGAGAGATGTTGTCTCATGGAACTTGATGATTTACGGGTATGTTTCATGTTGTGGGAAGAGGTTTATTGAGGAAGGAAGGTACTTTTTCGGCAAAATGCCTGAACGAGATTGTGTTTCTTGGAACACCATGATTAGTGGGTATGCAAAGAATGATAGGATGGATGAGGCATTGTGGCTTTAAAATACAATGCTTGAGAAGAATTTTGTTTCATGGAATGCAATGGTTTTTGGATTTTTGCAGAATGGTGATGTGGTACGTGCAATTGAATTTTTTGATAGAATGCCCAAAAGGAATGCAAATTCTTTTAGCTTACTTATTTTTGGTCTTCTTCGTTATCAATTGCCAACAGAGGATCTAAATGCTCTAGTATCAATTATAGTTCATGATTAATAGCTGAACAAGAGAACAAAATGGAGAAGAGTTTTGGTGGAAAAGGGGAAGATTTTTTTTTTAGCCAGGAGAACAACGGAAAAAAAAATTAATTAATATACTGTACTGTTTCTTGTGTACCAAAATAGTGAGTTTTGGGGTTTTTTTAATTTCTCCTTTTTTTTCTTTTAATTTTCATGTGTGCAATTAGCTACACAGTCACCCATTCCACATCATCACTGTCACAAGCAATTTCGACCGTTGGTAGATTTGCATCAGATTGTAAAGTTCATATGTCAATTTGCTACAATTTTAAAAATTGGATAGATTTATGAAAAAGGCCTAAGTTGACGGTAGATATATATAAAAACCCACATGATAATTGAAGAATATTTAAAATATGTATTATAAATTCAATGCAAGGCGTAATACATTTATAAGCATAGCATAGCTAGGTAAAAGTTCATAAAATTGAAGAGATAGTAAATATATTAAATTAAATATACCTTCTCTAAATTGCTTTTTTTTCCCTTTATATATATACTTGGATTATGTAAGTGTAAGTAAGAAAAATGGAGAGTTTTGGGTATAGATTTGGGTGAGTGAATATTGTAAGTGTAGTGAGTGAAAAATATGTGTGTGAGCTTCTCTTTTGTATAAAGGGAAAGGGAGAGAAAAATAAATATTATTTTGAGAGCCAATTTGTGATGGTGTGAACCACAAATTGAGGGTTGTAATTGTAATCCCATTATTTTATGGAGGAAGAGTTTAACTGGACTATATCCCGTGGTTTTTCCTTTTTATAAAGTTTCCACGTATAAAAAATATTAGTGTCCTATTATTATTTTTCTTTGTTTTATACAGTAGGTTTTATCGCCTAATTTACTCACTCATTGGCTGGTTTGATAACCTTATTATTATTTGGTAGGCTAAGTTGCCTTTATATTATTGTGTACACTTCACCGCCTTTATTTATTTTTAAATCCCATTTTTTATCTAGTAGAAAATTTTAATTTCCCCAACAAAGTGGTATTAGAGCTTGGTTAGTTAGAAATTTTTTTTGTCCAGATAAAAATGGAGAATATAGGTAGCATGTTCAAACTGACTCCAACAAATTACTCAGCTTGGAAATAAATGATGGAGAATCTATTATACATGAAAGATCTATGGCAGCCTATCAAAATTGTCAATGGTGCCAGTGGACATGCAAGATGAAGATTGGGAAGTGCTCAACAGAAAGTGTGCAGGTCAAATCAGACAGTAGATTGATAGAAGCATTGTGTAGAGCATTGCCAAAGAAACTATGCCCACAAGCTGTGGGAAAAATTAGAGAAGATGTATGCACAACCAAGTGCACAAAATTTAGCCAATTTGATACACTGCCTCATTACCTTGAAATACAAAGATGACAGTAACATGTCATAACACATCAACTAACTTGAAGGTGTTATAGATCAACTCTCAACAATGAACTGTAGATTTGATGACAATCAATTGGCAACATTTCTACAATCTATTTACCAAATAGGTGGGATACACTTTTTGTATCCATTACAAATTCAGCTCCTGATGGAAGGTGACCTTAGAGATGGTGAACGTGACACGACTCGAACCCAAAAGACACGTGATCGGCACTAGGGAATGGGAAATCATAAAGTTTCCAAAACGCGTAGTAAGCCTTAAGAAAATTTCACAATAAAATAGTTGGGATACACTTTTTGTATCCATTACAAATTTAGCTCCTGATGGAAGGTGACCTTAAAGATGGTGAACATGACATGACTCGAACCCAAAGGACATGTGATCGGCACTAGGGAATGAAAAAATATGAAGTTTCTGAAACACGTAGTAAGCCTTAAGAAAATTTCACAATAAATTAACACACGTTAATATTTTAAAGAAAATCCTACAGAGTTTCCTCTATACCAAGATAAAATAAAAAATTTGAAAAATTCAAATAACACTCCCAATAATATATGCTAAACCACCACAACTCTAAAATCATCAAAATCACCTACATCTCAAATCAAGCATAAAAATACACATTACTATGCAATACAATTACCGATACAAATACATAACAACAATTCCTCCAATACTATTGTGATGTCTAGACCAGCTACAAATCATTTCACAAGTGTTAATAACATTACAATGACCTACATAAAATAGCCAGTGAAGAATAAACCCGACGTGGGGGGGAAGGAAGGATTAACAGTTGACTCCCAAAGTCCTGAAAATATAATTAAGGGGAGTCAAACCTCACTGAGTGAATGAATAATATAAAATGCATGTTGGTTTAAAATTAGTTATTTAAAACCTTTAAATAATTTTAATATTTAAGTCATTTTTTTTATGAAAACTATATTCATAAAAATGCCTTTCCATAATAAAAAATACCTCTAATAGAAAATTACTCATATGAAAATCATTTAAATTAAATCTTTGGTGGAAAATATGGTAGAACCCCTAAACCTCAATTCTAATAGCCTTCAAGCTCTCTTAAATGCAAATGACTGTCGTCCCGAGAGATTAAGCTCAATCGAGTTAGAGCTGCAACCCAATTGCTTAGTCCATTTTTTATGTCCCAAGAGAATAAGCTCCACCGAGTTACATCTTATTTCTGACCTGAGAGCACAAGCTCCATCGAGCTCAATTCACATACTACCGGAGAGCACAAGCTGTACCAAGCCATAACAACATGCTCAACCGAGCCAATCCACATTTTCTCAAACTCAAGATCTTAACCAGTGCGCACATGGTTGTAGTGATAACCACCAGGTAGCAAGTTCTACCATTTCTTTAAAACATATTTATTTCATAAACCAATAAAATAAAATATCATAAATCCAACTAAATCATCTTCCCAAGAATTATTCACAATAATAAAATAAATAAATCATGTATAAATCTAGATTTATATTTAAATTTAATATTATGTTAACCACATGAAAATTCTAATTTAAATATTCTCAATAAACATTTTATAAAATTAACTCACATGTGGAGCGTGTTGGCTAACGGGTCCTCTACTGCCTTTACTCTGCACCTTTTGCTCCCAAACTCTCTAAATAATTAAATATTTATTTAATAAATAGTTTTAAATAAATTCTTAAAAACCGTAGAAAAATTATAAAAATTCCAGAAATGATCAAAATTGTGATATCGCTGCTCCAACAACAACAACAACAACAATAATAATAATAAAACCATGGGAAAATTAGGTGGAATTTTGGGAGAGATAAGTGTTAGAGTAAGTAAGAAAGAAAGAGCAGCTGTTAAAAAAATAATAAAATAAATCAAGAGTGTGGTGTCATTACTAGAAGAGAAAGAATTTGCATCTAGAGACAACTGCTAGAAGAAGGTTGAAGAAGCAATAGGTGGCAGCTATGGAGGTTGCCAAAAAAAAAAGGGACAGCTGTTAAGAGACATGGTTGCATGTCTTCTTCTCCCTTAAGCCACCGTTTCCGCATCATATAGTCTTCTTCAAACTGTATAAACCCATTTCTTTTCTCCATTAAATTCTTTTAAAAAAACCTTTTTACCAAACTCAAATATCTTCAAGAAAAGAGAAAAAATTTCAGAGTTTTGTATTGAGAACTGTAGAAGATTTTACATAAACTCTTTTCTAAACC
Organism: Mallotus repandus; assembly: GCA_949671775.1. Lineage (NCBI taxonomy): Eukaryota > Viridiplantae > Streptophyta > Magnoliopsida > Malpighiales > Euphorbiaceae > Mallotus > Mallotus repandus. Next base: position 7,563 of record CATIWM010601204.1, on the reverse strand, counting down.
AACAAAGCAAGTTGATATGAATTCTTTCTTTTACAACTACACTATTATGTTTTGGTAAGTGATTTCTTAATGATTTATGTCTTTGATTTTATGTTGTTCTTGAGCTATTTTATATTTTCTTAGATTATTGAAAGAGAGACTTGAATTTAGAGTTTTAAATTAGTAAAATCTATGTCATTTATTTTCTTTAATTCATTTTTGGTAATGTGAATATTTGATGGACCTTCATTTTTGGTAATGTTAATATTTTATGGACCTTTATTTTCTTTAACTTTTCTTTTACTAGAACTTAAAATTTTATTAAATAAAATTCTTTAAAGTTTTGTTCTTTAAAAATGTTGTTAGAAAATCCATAAATTTATTTGTTACAAAATATGGTGTAAATGCAACTTGAGAAATTATTGGATTTTTTTATAGTTGAATTTTGGTGTGAAGTTGGACATTTTGTTTTCTGGAAATTTAAGTATCAGTCATGAAACCAAAATTTTCAGAGCACAAAGGCGATGCCTTTGTGTGGGTTTCGGTTGCCTGACCAATCAATCGGCACCTCAGTGTGTTGAGGTGACAACTAAGTACTAAATAAATGCCTTAGTAGTGAGGTTAATGCCTCAGTAGTTGTTTGTTGCCTCTTGTGTTTATAGACGACACTGTAGTGATTAGAAATTAGATAATAAGTTTAGAATCTTATGTTTGTTTTCTTCAAATGCTATTTTTAAGAGTTTTATCAACTACAGTTGTTGATAATAGATTGGGTGTGTGTGTGTATATATATATATACATATTTATACATTCTCATATATAGTATGTTCTTTATTATATATATATATATAATGGAGTTTAGCTTATATAGTAAAAACGAGAACAAATAGCAGTATGTTTATTATTGTTATAATTATAGCAATTTACTATAGCTAAGAGTTTTATTTTGGAAATTTAGTGATTAATCTCAGCAAGTTTATTCCACATTTAGCTTCAGCAAATATTCAACAATTATATGATTTTTATTCTTACTATTTTACATGATGATAGCAATAAATGATAGCAAGTGTATTTTATATGTAGAATCAATTTATATGAATTATTTAGTTTATAATAAAATCTATACACTCGTGGAATATATCCCTTAGATTACACCATAATGACTGGTGTCTTATCTCAGCATTATATTATATATATTATCTCAACAATTGTCTTGGGGACAACGCTTGGTTATACATATAGCCTTGGGGGGCAACTCTGCAAATGCGCATGACCAGCAATATACATTTGGGCTGCTCAGCATCATCATGCACCCAATGTGTCAACATTCAGTATAATCTTTAGGATATGTACATAATGAGTGTATGGAATGATTTATTATGATTTCCTCTTTAATTTAAATAAGCAATTATGTTATTTATAACTTACACATTTCAGATTTTATCGAATGATACTAATCATAGTCTCTTATTATTTTTATATGTTTATTATATACACTCAGCAAATTTAAAATTATTATTATTACAGTAATATCAATATTACAAATTTATTAAGAGAAAAATAACATTTGTTCCTGCTTTGTTATATCTTTACCCACTCACTAAGTATTTTTATACTCACCCATCACTTTTAATTTTTACAGATTTCTTAGAAGGACAGCAGCGCTAGTATAGTAGAATCATCTTCCTTTTGTTTGTGTTTCCAGCTCATAGAAGAGGTTATGTAAACAATTCCATCATTTTGTCTTTGGGGCTCATGTTTAAGATATTTTTAAATATTATATCTATATCTGTAGAGTTATGGATATTATTGATTAACCAAAGGATTTGGTATGTAATCTGTTGAACCTTGAGGGGTAAAATAATAATTTTTTATTATGGTCATAACTAATTAAGTAAAATTATATTTAACTTGTGTATTTGAGTGTTTATATTCAGATCAATTAAAATTGCAACAATCAGATGTGGTACAAGCAGTGATTAATGCATCATGACTGTGATAAAGGGCAAAATCAAAGATCAAATTTTTTGTGGAAAAAGCAAAAGAAGAATTTGGTGGAAAATGATGGAAATCTTCATTATAGGTGGTCACAAGCGAATTCCAATCATTAAAAAAATTATTCTAGCAAAATTACAAAAATTAAATTTACATTTTTGGAAAAGTTCCCGAGAGCAGTCATAACCATTGTCATGATCATGAAAAATGATCATGATGGATCGTCACCACCAAAGTCATGATCATGAAGCATGAAATTTTGAAATTTTTTCTTAATGCCCTCTGATTGTCATGATCATGACGAATTCTTCATGATCATGACACGGTCGCAGACCTGTTATGTTTTTTGGTTGTTTCAATGGCTCTATTTGCATTTAATGCATCTCCAACAACTCTTTTCTTCTATGAGGATATAACTACAAGTCTTTTTCAGCTGGAGAAGCAAGAGGAAGTTGAGCAAACAAGTTTAGAGCTATCTTTGAGCATTCAATCTTTAATTAATTCTTCAATCACCTAAGTTCTTAATCTTTAACTCTTTGTAATCTCTTCTATCTCAAGAGTGTTCTTGAGTGTGGATTGGTGAGTGTTTAAAATCTTCATTCAATAGCTCAATAGTGAGATTGAGTGAGTTGGGTTAGGGTTTTATTCACTTGTAAGCTAAGAGTGTTCTTAGCAAGTGGGTTTGAGTGTGAGCCATTGAAAACACTTGGGTTAGAGTGTGAGCCTAGTGAAAACACTTAGGTTTAAGTGTGAGCCATAGGAAAACACTTGGGTAGCTTTGGTTTAAGCTTGTAAAGGGTTTAATCTACACCTTGAAGTAGATTGATAGTGGATTCAAACTCTTAACTTGTGGTTGAGGAGAGGAGTAGGCTTTGAGGGCCAATTCTTTATAAATCATTGGTGTTTGTATTGCTCTTATTCTTCATTTAATTTAGCTCTTACTCTATTTTTAGTTTGCTCTTTGTGAAAAAATTCAAATTACCCATCTAGCTCAAAAAGCCAATACACCCCCCCCCCTCTTAGCACTTGTGGAATTACATTTGGTATCAGAGCTTTGGTCTCCTCTCTTGAAGATTTAACCATCTTGGAGAAAAGATCATGGCCTCCACAAGTTAAGTGATTGCCGCTCTAGATGTTCATGGCCCTAGCTACACGATACCTCCATTTTTTTATGGAACCGATTATGTATATTGGAGAAACAAAATGGAGATGCTCTTCGATAGTGAAGAAGTTAATTTATGGGATATTATTGAAGAAGGTTGGAGTCCTCCAACAAAGAAAGACAATTAAGGCAATGAGGTGATTATTCCTAGAAAGCAATGGAGTGATGAGCAATCAAAAGCTAACTTTAGAAATAGAAAGGCAATCACCATCCTCTATTGTGGTTTGAGTAGAGAAGAGTACAATGGAATAGAGCATTTGAGATCGGCCAAAGCAATTTGGGAGTGTCTAAAGACCAAGTATGAAGGCACTAGTCAATTCAAGAATAAAAAATTGTAAATGCTTGGAAAAGAATATGAATTGTTTGAGATGAAGCCTTATGAGAAAATTAGTGATATGTATAGTAGGCTTATCACTCTCATCAACTCTATGAGGAAACTTGGCAAAAGATTTTCAAATGAGTATGTTAACAATAAAATTCTTATGTGTTTGCCTCAAAAGGTTTGGGAAGCTAAGATGGCCTCAATTGAAGAAGCACGTGATCTTTCTATTTTACCTATGGATGAACTTCTTGGGAAGCTTCTCACCAATAAAATCAAAATGAATCAAGTGGTAGAGGAAGAGATGGCCAAGAATGACAAAAGCATTGCTCTCAAGGTAAGTAGAGACATTAGTGATAGTGACTAAAGTGAAGATGATGATGAGTATGCTGTAATTTTAAGAAAGGTAAAATATCTCATCATGAAAAAGGGAAGAGAATTCAAGAAGCAAGACTCAAGCAAGATGGATCAAATGATTTTCTATGAATGTAACAAATTAGGTTATATTAAATCTGAATGCCTAAAGTTGAAAAAATCTTTCAAGAAAGATAGAAAGCATAAGAAGGAAAAAAAGCAAACACTTAAAGCAACTTGGGATGATTCGAGTGAGTCTAGTGATGATGAAACCGATAGGGAAGTTGCAAATCTTTGCTTCATGGCTTTGGAGGAACCTTCAAGTGATGAGGTAACTCTAAACTTTGAATCAAATGATGAGTTATTACTTGCTTGTGAAAAATTAGTGCATAAGTGTGATAAATACTTGTCTAGGATTAATTCACTCAAGGAAATGATAAAACTCTAGAAGAAAAACTTGAGAAATCAAGGTCCTCTAATGAAAAGTTAACCAATTCAATGAATGAAAGTAATTCTAAAAAAATTGAGATTGCTAAAGAAAATGCAAAACTTATTGAGAAAAATGTATTTTTAGAAAATGAAAATAGCAATCTCAAGGAATCCATCTCTAAATTTAATAAAGGAAAATAAATTATTGATGGCATAATTCTTATGACTTCCACTCCTTTGAAATCTAAGAATGGAATTGGTTTCAAAAATTGTCATGCTAGCTCTTCAAAGATTATAAATCCTAGTACTCCTATTACTAAGAGTTATCAAAGGCCTAGTCTTAGAACCAATGGACCCAAAAAGGCTAATGGGAAATACAATCATTCTAGAGCTAATAGCTCAAGAGGACCCAAGCCTAGGAAATACAATCATGCTCATTCTCATGGTTTTTATAATTTTAAAATGAAAGAGCATGCACAAAATTTTTGATGCCTTTATTGTAGTGTGATGGGTATAAAAAGTTTAGATGTTATATTAGAATGACACATTTGGGTTATTCAAATGATAAATCCTTTAATGTTAACCCCCAAGGACCCAAGTACATTTGGGTACCTAAAGTGCAATGAAGAATTTTCTTGTAGGAGTGCTTGGAATCCATAATGTGCAAAGAAAAGTGGTATATAGGTAGTGGATGTTCAAGGAACATGACCAGAAAGGCCAATCTCTTCTCTTATTTGGAGATGAAAAAGGGAGGCAAAGTTATATTTGGTGACAGTGCCAATGGTAAGATTATAGGCATTGGTCAAGTTGGTAAGAAATACTTTACTCATATTGAAGATGTTCTTTTGGTTAATGGCTTACAGCAAAATTTACTTTATGTTAGTCAATTATGTGATGAAGTGACAGAGTGACTTTTGAATCAAAAAATTGCTTTGTAACTCATATGGAAGAGAACAAAGTCATTTTCAATAATAAAAGAGTCAACAATGCTTATACTATTGATCTATCCTCTTTGACTAACCAAGGTGTTGAGTGTTTTATTGTTATTAAGGGTGACACTTGGATGTGGCATAAGAGACTTAGTCATGCTAACATGGAGCTCATTGAAGATCTAAGCAAAGGTGATCATGTCATTATCCTCCCCAAAGTGAATTTCCAAAAATACAAAGTGTATGGAGCTTGTCAAATGAGTATTCTTGAAGAGCTAAATCAACAAGGAGTAATGGAGAATGATCAAGCTTTTTCCCTTCCAATTGAGTAATCTCAAAATGTTGGATGGTAACTCATTATGATATTTACATGTTTGAGTCATTATAATTAATTTTTTGAACCTTGAGTAGTTAATTTGTTATATCCTTGAATTTTCATTGATTATGGTGCAATATGAATTGGTCCCTATTATGTTTGAAGTGGCTCAACCCAAGTTCAAAGTTTTATTTTTTCAAAATTTTGGGTTTTCATCATGATCATGACTTATTTTTCATTACTGATGATGCAGCCAGGGGTAATACTGGAATATTTAAAACACTTTCTTCTTTAACTTGATATTTTCTTCTTATTTTTCCTAGAGCCACCCATTTTCTCTTCTTCTTTGTTTTAACCTATTTCTTTTTCTCTTCAAGAGCCCTTCTTCCTTTTCATTTTAACAAATTCCTGCATCATTATCATTAATTATTTTATAATCATCATTCATCATCACATCATCACATCGATCTATCACCTTGTTAACATCCAAGGAGCTGACAAAGAAGAGAATAAAACAGCAGAAAATTATACGAACAAGGGGCCCATTTGATTCAATGACATCTTCACTTGCTTCAGATGAAAGAACAAGAAAAAAGGTACAAAATTTCTGAAATCTCACATGATTTACTCAACTTGCATTTTTTATAGGGATTATGTGAGAGGTTTGGGATATGAAGATGAAATAAGAAAGTTGCTTGATAAAATGAAGTTAAAGGAATTTGTGGAAATTCATGAAGAAACCTTGTTGGATATCCTATTTTGTTTTTGGTAGAAGGGAAAACCATAGGAATGTTAAGAAATTAGAATTATTTTTTTTGTGGTGTAAAAAAAATGGTTGATCACTTATTGAGTATAGCCACTGCAAGTTTGGAAAATTCATATTCAAAAATTTGTGGTCAATGGTATTGTTTGTTGGCGTAAAGTGGACAAAGAGGGGAATACAATTTGGCATGAAAAATGTCACCCCTGAGGTTCAGCAGCTGGCTGAGAGTGAAGCACCTTCAACCTCCAAGAAGTACCCTTGCTCTTCAGTCCTTGAAGACGATGAAGAGGTTGAGCCAAGTAACCATCTCCAATCCATGTTGAATCAGCTCCAACCTCTCTTTGATGATAAATTTAGAGCTATTTAGTTCTCCATCTTCACCTTAGAGTCTCGGATGGAAGCTATGGATCATAAAATGGAATCCCTTATTGCTGATGTTACCTTCTTAAAAGCCAACCTCCTTACCCCTCATGGATATTATTGATTCTGCATCTCATTTCATGACATTTTTTGTTTATAAATTTTATTTATTTATTTTCAAGTCTTTATAGAACTTATATGGTTGCATCCTTTTAAAGCTTGGGACTTACTTTTTTATTTATTTTGGTTTGTTGTTATGTTGTAATGTTGGACAATGGCTTCCCCCTTTGCTTGGTTATTTTTAGTAATAACAACGGGGGAGAAAAGACTAAGCTAAGTTGTTAGGCTTAAGCGTAGTTATTTTGGATATTTAGTACATTTGATATTTAGGGATATTTTTTATTGTGATCTGTTGAATATTATTTGTTAAATGGATGTTGGATTTGCAAAATTTGTTGCATTTGATATATTATTGATGTTGCTATTTTTGTGCTCGACTTGGTATGGTTAAATTAGAGCTATTATGTATTTGATACTACTGTGTGTATGCTTTAGTTGGTGTGGTTAATATATTTTAGATTCCATGTGAGTTGTTTATTAGTTTTTGGATATAGATATTGAATTTTTGTTTGGCTAAAATGTTGGGTGATATAGGTCGGGTGTGATCTATAAATAGCAACATTTGGTATTGGTGATTATGTTCCATTTTTTGTGGCATTGATTTTGTTGTTAACTTAGTCAGATTATGTTAACCCCTTGGATATTGCTTATATGAAGCAAATTGTTAGTCAAACAGTGTTTGATTTGACATAGATATCCTTTTGGATATGCATGTTTTGTGGCCTTTCACTTTTTTAGGCACATTAGCTTTGATTGATACCTTTTGCCTCCACTCTCTCTCTTTTTGTTTTTGATAGTAACAAAGGGGGAGAAATAGACTGTAAAATGTTTTGAATT
>CATIWM010600990.1:0-20038 GCA_949671775.1 Mallotus repandus | reverse complement strand
ATATATTTTAATAATATTATTATTACTATTTATACTACTATTATTATTAAATAATTTTTTTTTAAAAATAAAAATATTATTTATTTATATAATAATTTGATGTTAACTTAATATAAAAATTTATTAAATTTTTTTATAAATTTTTTATTTAAATAATTATATAATATTTTTTATAATTATTATTTTTTTCAATTCTATAACTAATTTATATAAAACATATTATATTATGATCATAACTAATCATAAGATAATAAAATATTTTTAATTATTTTTTAATAAAAAAATTAAAAATAATAAAAATTTAAATATTACAACTGCATTAAATTTATAATTTATAACAATTTTACTAAATTTTTTATTTAAATTTCTTCAATATTTTTAATATTAATACTTTTATTTACTTAAAAATTAATTTAATGAAATTTTTTATTTCAGCTAATAAGTAAATGATAAAAATTAATTAATTGAATTTTAACTCTAATTTTATTTATATTAGATACAATATAAGTAGATTTAATTAAAATAGAAAAAATATATATTATTAACAAAATTACTATTAAAAATTTAATTAATTTAATTTTTTTGAAGACAAAATAAAAATTAACCTAATTAAAATAGAAAACATACTTTTAATTAAATTAAAATTATATATTAATTAATTTAATTTTTATTAGAGATATAAATTAGAAGTTACCTAATTAGAATAAGAAATATATTTTCAATTAAATTATAATTATATTTTAATTAATTTAATTTAATTTTTATTAGTAAATGACTAAATTATCCAATTTTTATATAATAATGAGTAAAGATTTTTTTGTAATTTTGTTTGTTCTCCTCCCCTTCGTACATTTATATATATTATAGACTAGTAAATAACTACATATTTCACATATGAATAAAAAATTTATTTGACTCGTGATAAATAGTAAATAAAACATTTAACCTTATTATTATTATTATTATTATTATTATTATTATTAAATAAAAGTTTTAAAAATAAAAAAAATATTATTTATTTATATAACAATTTGATATTAACTTAATGTAGTTATAACTCATTACAATTTTTATAAATATTTTATTCAAATAATTATATTATATTACTTCAATATTTTTTATAATTAAATTTTCTCAACTCTAGAACTGATTTCATATAAAAAAAATATTATGGTCATAATTAATCATATGATAATAATAAATAATTAGTTATTTGTTAATAAAAATTTTAAAATAATAAAATTTATATTTTTATATAAAAATTAAAATATTACAACCCTATTGAACTTATAATTTATTACAATTTTAGTCATTTTTTTATTTTAGTAAATTTGGGTGATTTTTTATTTCATCCACTTATAATGTATTTGGATCAATTTGAAGTATAGTTATATGATTTGTAGACAATTGAAGATCACCTAAATAAAATGAAAAAGAAATCATCTACCTTAAACTAAAATTTAAAAGCACTTATTGTAAATTTAAAATTTTGAAATAAAGTTACCTTTGTTAATAGAACAATGAACATTTGATAATGCAACAATTGGCTTCTCCTCACTATTTTTAACCAATTCTTTAATAATTTCTTCTTCATTTTAAGTTAGATCATCCCATAAAACTAATTCTAACTTTTGTAACCTATATATATCGGTACATGTATACATACATATATATAATATATAATTAAAAAATATAATTAAATTAAAGGACAATATAATTAAAAAATTAAAATAATCACCTATCATTAATGATTGTAGCACTTTTCCTCCCACCGCCGTTCTTTGTTTTGAAAATTGGGTTAATATAAACCACAATACCTAAAAAATCTGCAAAAGAATATATATAATTTAAATAAAATAAATCCTTAAATGTATATCATAATAGAAAATATTACAATTACAATATTAACTAATATGACCATACCATATTTTTTTTCCCTTTTCTTCTATTTCTTCACTTCCTTCAATAGCACTTTGTTCAATATCACTAAGGAGCTAAAATTATAAGATAAAATATATGTAGATATCTTTATTTTATGCTCCGTTAAAATTTAGTTCAAATTTATCATGGATATTAAGAATAGAGGGATTAATTTTTTTAACTAAATCATTATAAATAGTATATGTTTTTCCTATTTAAAAATAATTTTCAAACTTTTCAAATGCATTGCTCCATATTAAGGCAGTAATTTTGATTCTCTGAAAAAAAAATCTATAATTATATTAATTAAATTCTCAAATTTCAACACAAAAAAAAAAGTAACATATTTTGAAAATTATTATCTTAGCATCAATTAAAATTAATTTTTTCAATTGGTGATTTTGAGAGATATTAAATGAGCATGACTTTTGATGGTAAATTGCTTTTACCCATCTTCAAGAGAATTAATTGTAGAGATTTCACCATTGCTATTGGTAGACATGTTGATCAAATTCTTGATGGATTGAAAAAAAAACAAAAACTACAATGCAGTGCAAAAATTTACATTGAAACAAAGCCATTATATAGAGATTTTTTTTCATATTATAATTAGAATTAGAATTTAAAAAAAAATCTTAATTCCAATAGATTTTATAATGTCTCTTATTATAATTAGAATTAGAATTTTAAAACAATCCCAATACCAATAGATTTTATGACGTCTCTTATAATAATTAGAATTAAAATTTTAAAACAATCCTAATTCTAAGATGAAATTAAAATTATATTTTAATTAATTTATTTTTATTTTTATTTGTAAATGTCTAAATTATTTAATTTTTATATAATAATAAGTGAAGACTGTTTTGTAATTTTACCTGTCTGTCCTCCCTTCGTACATGTATATATATAATTTTTAATTAATCACTTTAAAGTCTTTATATTATATTATTTTATCTAATTTATTTTTTAATTATAAATATGTGTATGTAATTAATTGAAAATTTTGACAGATTACATTTATATTTATATTTTTTTATTAGATTTTATATTACTTTATTTTATTTGGCTAATAATAATGAATTGCTGTTTAATGTAAAAAGCATTCTATTTTCAATAATTATGTTTTATTACATGGAAGAAATTTAAATCTATACATGAAATTTATCATTTTTATTAAAATTTATTTTAAAAATATTTTTGTTTACTTGATATTATAAATTTATATTTATATTGTTTACACGTTAAAGTTTGATTTTTCACTATAAAAAGAAAAGTGATTAGAAATACTAATAAAGCCAACATGCTAGTTCATAGAACTTTTTTAATTGGTATTTTTTTTTATATTTGAGAATGATGTAAATAGTTTTTACAATGTAATAAATACTAATTCTACTAGTTGATCAATCTATTTAATTATCTTATAGGTTGAGAAAAAAAATTACAATGTACATTAGCATAGAAAATTCTATTCCAAATATATGGATTTAGTATCATATTATAAACACTATAATATAGTAAATAGTAATTTTAATAGTAACTGTAGAATATAATCTAATGTGAAATGACAATCTAATTAGTTTATATAAAAGATAGAATTACCTCTAATAGTTAGGTAAATATATTAAAAAAAATAATACAAGATAAGTATAATAAGTGTGAACACCTACGATTTGATCGGCTCGCAATGAAAGTCCGATGATGAGACAGTACAAGTTTTGGGTGCAAAAGGGACTCAAAATCTTCTCTAGAATGGACTCGAAAGCTCAAAACCCTAGAATTAAGTCTGAATCCTCAAACCCAAGCCTTAAGGCCCAGGCTCAAGCCTTTCTAGGTCAGGCTTGGGTGAAGAGGCGACGCCTCTTCACGCTGGGCATCGGTGAGGCGACACATCATCAAAGAGGCGACGCCTCTGTGTAATCAACCTCTGCATGCATTTAATGCCATTAATGGCTTCATTAAGTAGGGAAGGACCCACCATTTCACATATATGGAGGTTTTGGAAGACTTTTGGGGTAGGAAAAGGCAAAAAAAAGCTAGAATAATTGAGGAAAATGATGGTTTTTTGCCTTAGGCTTGATTTTTTGGGGAATTGAAAAAAAGCAAGAGATTATAGACTTAAGTAGAAGGGTTTTGGCTGAAAAATGGAGGGGTTAGTCTTCTAAGGAAAAAAAAAAGGGAAAAAACATTTTTTGAGGGAAAACCATAAAGAAGAGAAGAAAAGAAGAAAGCAAAAAAAAAAAAAAAGAGAGATTTAAGCTTAAGAGGATAATTTCTTGAGAAAGGAGAGAAAAGCTCTTACACTTAACACATCTAAACCAAACAAACTAAGCTTTGAGGGCTCAGTTAGGAGCATTAAACTCGTCCAAATCAGCGAGAATCCTTGTTTTCAAGCTTTAAGTTGCTCATTTTCTATAAGAACATCAACCTCTTGATTTTTGTACTTTTTTTGTGTTTATTATTCGTTTGATATCATGTTAATGGCCTGAACATGTGAACTATTGAGTTTTAAGTTGCTGGTTTATATATATTTGAATGTATGTTTGAATTACTTAGGAATTAAGAAAGACGTAAAATTCTGTGTTCTTGGTAAAGAGGTGACGTCTCTTCATAGAGGCATCGCCCCTTAGTGTTGTGGCAAATTGATTTCGTCTCTTATTTTAGAGGCGTCGCCTCTTTGAAGAGGTGATTGGCTCCCCACCAGAGTCCTGCACAAGTCTGTTCTGTTTTTGGTATCCTTTTGGTTTATTTTCGATTTTTAATATGTTTGTGTTGTTTTGTATCTTCAATATTGCATGAGATTGGCATGATATTAGGTATGTTTGAGTAATTAATCCATGTATAGATGAATATTCATGCCTATTTTATGCAAATTGAATTCATTTTCTTTTGTAAATGAAATTGTTATTTTGAGACGGAACTAATCATTGTTTGTTGTAGGGATTTCTCGGTGATTTCTAATCACTAAGGAATTAGTGTATTAATTAGTTCTTAAGAAGTTTTATTTGAATTCATTATCATTGTAATTGTATAAAACGTTGTAATCCCCAATCCTTTCCCCATTTATTTTGAATGTATGATTGTAAATTCATTATTATTTGCCTTGAATGTTGAGGTAATAAGCATGCAAATGGGATTAATGTGCAAACTTGAACTAAAGCAAAAAATTGAAAATGATTGTAATTCAACAATAATAAGGAAATAATCAAATAATCAAAGTTAACAAAATACAAAACACAAACGGAGGCCAACTGCAAGGTTGGGTGAGAATTCAAAAGCCCATACCCAGTTTTTGAACCCGATCTCTGATGACAGCTTCTGGGAACCTCCGTGGAATCCAGTTGCTACATAGTGTATCCCAGCTTTCATCCAGGTGGCGACTCCTTCTCTATAATGGACCCCAAGCCCATTTTATATTTTATAGCAGGCCTTGAGCTTACACAGTATCGTGGTCACCAAACACTTGGGCGAGCGCTAGACTCTGCTGCTTATAGTGGTGACTCCAATGGGGATAGAAAAACTAATTCCAGTGTTTTATATTTTATCATCTTTGATTATTTCTTTATTTCCTTTGCATTTTTTGCATTCACTACACATTTTCACACAATTAGCACAACAGTCCCGAATAAACCGATAATAATCATTACTTTGCTACCTACATTTCACTCAAACCTAGTGGCAAATTATTTGATTATTGACACTCATAACATGTACTTATCCATGTCGCATGGACCCTTGAGTGGGGACACATAATGGATGTATATAGTTGTAGGAACCGAAGCTTATTTCCTTTGACTCAGCTAATGTAATGACTTAGCAACTTCCCCCAGGATTTTCTCTAAAATGTGTGTGATTTATGCCATTTAGTAATCCTTGTAATAAAGTCTGAGCCCATTTATAAGTAGACTATGCCAAAGTTGGGCCTTTCATGCCCACTATGGCTCATTAAAATGGACTTTGGTTTTATTCAAAGGAATTGCTACTTGTTCACCTCGTCTTGAGAGTTCTTTTGCATACGTCGGTTTTGATATCCCCTATTACTAATCCAAACCTAACCAAAAATCCTAGGAAAAGGAACTCGCTATTGAACGCGTGTGTGGAAGAAATAAGGGTGGAGCTACCACTTGAAGAGCTTTGTCTTGTTATATGTTACATGTAAATGAAATATATGCTTATTTCTTTCTTTAAAATGTTAAGGTGAACCTACATATCATGTATACATGTCATGCATACCTCAAACCCGTGGTGGTTGCAATATAGATCCAAATTAGTCACCTGCTTGGACACGCTCCAACACCGGCCGTTTAGTTAGAATGTCGAAAGAAACGACGACACCGAGTTTTGATCCTAAATAATTTAAGGTAGAAATGGCTGAATAGACCAGATTAATCATGCGAGAGATGATGGCAGGGATGATTAGTTCAACCAGAAAGAAACCACCAGCTCCTTCACCACCACTATTTAATCTTGATGTTGAAAATTCGGGGAGGTGAGAAATAGAAGATGACTAGGAAACTTTACTAGCGGAACCTATGATTTGATAGAGGGTGGGTGATATATAAAATGTAGAGAAGCTGAACTGGGCTAAAGACATCGCTAAGACCGTGGCTCATATGTAAATGATGATGATACAAAGGGATTGATGCCCTAATGGATTACACTAGCTTTGATCTAGATAAAGCTGAGGACCCTTTACCTTAAAAGTTCAAGTTCCCAGACATGAAGAAGTATTCTGGAACTGATGACCCACACTTGCACTTAAAGCAGTGCGTGACCTATATGCAGGCAATGGAATTAACCAAGCCCCAAATTGTTAAACAATTCCCCCTGTCTTTGAAAGGCGGTCTAATCCGTTAGTACCATACTTTGGAACCGCATGTGCAAAGTGATTGGAAAGAATTATGTGCCATATTTATCAAGCAATATAGTGTGAATGCTCTAATAGAGGTGTGTCTAAGGGACTTACAGAACACAAAGCAAAAGTTCAAGGAGCCATTCACTGAGTATTTGACTAGATGGAGAGGAAAGTTATCATAAATGAAGCACAAACCTGCAGAATCTAACCAGCTGACAATAGTAATGGAAGGTTGTGTCCCGTTGCTTTCCAGAAAGTTGAGGGATCTTTGGATCAGGAACTTTGAGGAGTTACACCAATTTAGGGTACAAAAAAAGTCTGACCTAGCACAAGATAAAAAATTCTTCAGTGGAAGATCTGCAAGTAGAGAGGGGACCGGATCCAGTAGTGTGATCGTACCAAGTAGTAACGTTCAAATCAATGTTGTTAGACAACCCTGAAGGTTTTTTAATTTGGGAAGACCTCTTCCCAAAGTCCAAGAAAAGCTTATTGAGAATAACCTGATACGACCTCTACCTCAGAGACTACCTTTCCCAAATGCCGGCCTAAAGTTTTATTACAAATATCCCCAAACTATCGGACATGACACTGATGGCTGCATTCACCTAAAATATGAAATTTAAGATTTTATCGATTCAGGAAAGATAGCCGACCTGAAACTAGATAACCAAACACCAGAAATAATCCTTTACCCAATTACTGAAATGTACCACCACCAAATCCACCCATCCTCATGATAAACATCGACTTGACGGAGGAACAAGTCCTTAATTCGTTCATTAATGCCACGCCTACACCACTAAAACCCGAACTTAAAAATTTAAATCCAAATGAGTAGCTCAGGGTGCTTAATGTAAATGTTTTAAATATATGGAGTTCTGATGAGGAAGAAGGATGGGTTGATCTATAGAAAGGTGACAAAAGAAAGGAAGAAGCAAAATCTGATGAGTGAGGAAAATAGAAGATGGGTTCAGATGAAGAAGTGAAGAAGGAGGAAAAAGATGATGAAACAAAGTAGAATGACAAAGTTGTTGATGCCAAGAGAGATGAGAAAACTCTCGCTAGTGTTTGGAAGTTGGTTATGCACTCAAGAGCCCATTGGGAGGCACTGGTTATGGCTCTTGATCGTAAGAAGATCCCTGCAACTTGCACTCCCAATCAAATGGTAGATTCATTGACAGAGAGCCCTCATGGGGAAATTATGTTCACAGATGATGATCTACCCTTGGAGGGCAGAGATTACAGTAAAGCCTTGTTTATTAAGGCCGAAGTAAAGGGGAAATTAACTTGCTATGTGATAGTGGACAATGGATTTGCAATTAATGTGTGTCCTCTAAAGATTCTGCCAAAGTTAGGATTGACTGTGGCTAACTTAAAGCCATCTGAAGTAGTCATCAAGGCCTACAATGACACCAAGAGGCTAGTCAAAAGGATCTTTAGAGCTCTAGTCAAGACAAGACCTATAGAGGTTTGGGTCAATCTATATGTGATTGACATCCTAATTACTTTTACTATGTTATTGGGGAGGTCATGGTTCCATCCCTAGGGAGGAGTACCATCAACTATGCGTCAGAAGATCAAGTTCTCATATAAGGGGAAAGTGGTCACTATAACAGCAGAAACTGAAGCTGCCATGGCCGCTCTGAAGCTAGCTTCGAATAAGATTCTGATCAATCCGAGTTTTGAGGTCTGTGTGATTTATAAAGATGAGCTAAATGCAAAGATCATGAGCATGATGAAAAGGCATGAACTTCATGCTTGGTATGGGGCTAGGAAAGAACCAACAAGGCCCACCAAGGCTCATTGAGCCTATAGTGGAGGAACTGGTGCAGACTCTTGAACCAGAAAAGGACATCCTTGTAGCAGAGCTGAATGACGTTGGGGATTAGATGGAGGAGTGTGATTTTGAATCTTTTGTCTTTAATTCGATCATGAATGTCTTCTATGATGATCTTGACATTTTTCTTGCAAACATGTTTAATACTGATGATATTTTCTTTTCCAAAGTTAATGCAATAGAATTTGAATTTGCCTACTTGTGTGATGTGTTTCCTAACGATAATTCTGTTTGTGATGATCACTTCATTCAGAAGTTTGACATCAATTTAATGCAAACTGAACCATTTAATTTAGGCATATATGATAATCCTAAGAATATACTTTTTGCTTTTAGTTTAACTTCTGATGAGAGAATAAAAATGGAAGAAATATTAAGAAAAAGACAGAAAGTATTTGCTTGGCGTTATGAGGATATGCCCAAAATTGATAGGGAAATTGTAGAACACAGAATCCCTACATGTCCTCACATTACGCCAGTAAAGCAAAAGAAGAGAATATTATGGACAGAATGGGCTCTTTTGATCAAAGAAGAAGTGGAAAAGTAGCAGAAAGTGAAGTTCTTGGAAGTAGTGGATGATACTTAATGGCTAGCCAATATAGTGCCAGTTCTTAAGAAGGATGGAAGGGTCAGAATGTGTGTAGACTGTAGGGATTTGAATAAGGCTTATATGAAAGATGATTTTCCCTTACCATATATTGACACCTTGGTCGATAGTAGAACCTCAAGTGTGATGTACTCTTTTATAGATGGTTTCTTGGGATATAACCAGATCATGATGGTAGTGATTTACAAGCTGAAGACTTCGTTCATAACTGAATGGGGCATCTACTGTTATTCGGTCTTGCCGTTTGGATTAAAGATCACAAGAGCTACCTATAAGAGGATGGCTACCACTTTATTACATGACATGGTCCACAAGGAAATAAAAGTATACATGGACGACATGATGGTAAAGTCTCCAACACGGGAAGGACACTTCGAAGCTTTAGACAAGTTCCTACCCAGAGTTGAAAAGTACAATCTCAGATTGAACCCAAAGAAGTGTGTTTTTGGGGTAACCTCTAGAAAGCTGTTAGGCCGTTAGGCTACATCATCGGTCAGAAACGGATTGAAGTGGATCCAGATAAGGTTAAAGCGATCCGAGAGATGCCTGCGCCAAAGAATGAGAAAGAAGTCAGAGGGTTCATTAGATGATTATAATACATTAGTAGGTTCACAACTTAGCTGACTACCATCTATGAGCCAATCTTTAAGCTCCTAAGAAAGAATCAGTCAGTGATCTAGGATGACAAGTGTCAGCAGGCTTTTGAAACTATCAAGAGTTATCTAATGAATCCTCCTATATTACAATCGCCAAGGCTGAGTAGACCTTTGATTCTTTATCTGGCGATAGAAAGAGAAGTAGTAGGTGTAATTTTAGCTCAAGAAAGTGATGGAAGAGTTGAGCATACCATGTATTACCTAATAAGAAATTCTTGCCTTATAAGGCCAATTACAGTCTACCTGGCCGTGATTTGGGCCATAAAGAAGCTTTGGCATTACTTTTAGTCATACATGATTCAAGCCATTTCGAAACACGATCCACTCAGATACCTCCAGTAGACTCTATCACTTATAAGAAAATTGGCTAGATGATTGGTTTTGCTTACAGAATTTGACATAGATTACATGGCAAAGAAAGTGGTGAAAGGAAGAGCTATGGTGGACTTTTTAACTCAGAATTTAGTGGATGACTGAGAGGAATGGGAGTTGGAGTTTCAAGATGAGCACCTGGGGGCAATCGAAATCCAAACATGGAAAACGTACTTCAATGGAGCTGTCAATAGAATGGGAGCAAGTATCGATGTAATTCTAATCTCACCAGAAGGAGTGATGATCCCAATGGCAAAAATATTAGAATTTTAAGTCACCAATAATCAGGCTGAATACGAAGCTTGCATTTTTAGTTTAGAAGCACTTCGGACTGTGGGGGAGGAAGAGGTTACAATATATGGAAACTCTATGTTAGTGGTTAAATAGATCTATAAACAGTGGGAAGTGAGAGAAGATAAGTTGAGACTGTATTGGACTATTCAGCTACTATCCTATTATCTTTCACTTAATGCAAAATCGTTCATCTACCACGAGAAGATAATCAGAAGGCAAACGCACTAGCCACTTTGGCTTCTACCTGGGAAGGAGGAAAACAGACAAAAGTCAAACCTTTAATTCTTATAAAATCTCGAATCCCGTGTTATGAAAAGATAAGGGTGATGCTGGTTAACTCCATAGAAAGGTCGTGGTTCTATAATTTACAGTGATACTTAGAAACGAGGCAGTTTCTTGAGGATGCTGATAAGAAAGAAAGGATGTCTCTTAGGATGTTGTCTCGTTAGTTCATCAATCATAATGGAAAGTTGTATAAAAGAGCACCAACAGAAGTGCATTTGAGATGTGTGGATATGAATAAAACTCATAAGCTTATGGAAGTGGTTCATGAAGGAGTATGTGGTCCACATATGAATGGAACAGTTCTAGCCAAGAAAATAGCTTGTCAAGGCTACTTCTGGCTAACAATAGAAACAAATTACGTGAAATTTATGAAGAAGTGTCATAACTGCCAATCATATGGTGATGTTAGTCATTTACCCTCCATGGAGCTTCAAGGAATGACTTCTCCCTGGCCATTCGTAGTTTAGGGAATTGATATCATAGGGGAGATAAGACCAAAAGCATAAAATGGTCATCATTACATTATGGTGGCTATTGATTACTTTTCTAAGTGGGTTGAGGGAGAATCGTTCACCATTGTTGGATCAAAACAAATGGCAAGGTTCATTGAAAAGAATGTAATCTGTAGATTGCCTCACCATATAGTCTCTGACAATGGCATTCAGTTCCGGGCCGAGACAACAACTTTGCTAAAAGAGTACAGGATTGAGCATTATAGGTAATCTCCATACATGCCGCAAGCAAATGGTGCAGTTGAAGCTGCAAATAAGAATTTGAAGACTATCTTATCCAAAATGATGGAAAACTACTGGGATTGGTCAGATTATCTACAGTTTGAATTATGGGGGTATAGAACCATTGTTAAAACATTGACTGGAGTTACTCCGTAATCTTTAGTCTATGGATGCGAAGCCGTACTACCAATAGAAGTTGAGATTCAGTGACTGAGAGTTCTTTTGGAGTCTAAAATTCTCGAATATCAATGGGTAGAGGGCCAATTGGCACAACTAACGCTCTTAGACAATAGAAGGGTGAAAGCCATGTATCACTCCCAGTTGTATCAGAAAAGGATAGCTCGAGCTTACAATAAGAAGATTAAGTCGGGTATAATTAAAGAGGGCAACTTGGTATTGAAGTTGACTAGGCTGATCATAACATATCCAAGAGGAAAATTCAAGCCAAACTGGGAAGGTCGATACCTGGTGAAGAAGTTATTCTCCAAGGGCACTGCCATACTTTCAAACTTGGAAGAAAATGAATTCAGAGAGCCCATCAACCTAGATAAACTAAAGAAGTACTTTCTGTAAAGTCTCGCTAGGGAGAAAACCTCGCAAAGAGGCTGCCTAGGCAAAAATAAGAGACAGGAAAAAGAAAAAATTAAAAAGTCCTACTAGATTGAAAACCTCGAAAGAGGCAGTCCAAGCAAAAATTAAAGACTTAGAAAAGGAGAGAAAGAGAGGAAAATAGTCAGTTGAAAAATTTGTAAGGGCAAGCCAACTGGCACCAGAAGATGTATTAGAAGAAAAATGTATAGTCACTTTGTGCTTAAGTTAAATAAAATGGTTCGCCTTTGTTACTGTTAAGCATTGCATTAAGTATTCATTTCAAACTGTTTAATTAAAAAGGGAAATTCCATCTAACAAAAAGAAAATAAAGATTAAGTTACATAAACTAGTTTTGCTTTCTTTTCTTGAATTGAACACTCGATGTTTGCAATACTCTTGTCCTTCTATTTACCGTAAATTCATCCGTCTCTGTCTATTGCAATTGAATCCACTCCTTATACTGATCATCAGTGGATGGATCTCTATTGTAGTCAATGTGCCTTAGGATGGTTCTGCGAGTCTAAGTTTCTACCAGGTTATCTAGAAAGTTCTGAGAGAGAGGTCCTGACTCACATTCATGGACCAGACCTATAATTAGCTGCTTCTGCCCATATTGCCTACAAAGTCGAGCAGGGTTGTAGAAAGTAGCAAAGTAGAGGCTAGCTATAGGAACATAGTAGGTGTAAGATCGAATAGTCACGTTCTATAATCTCCACCAGGGGCACGTCCACTGGATTAAAGTATCAGAAAATATACCCAACCAGCTTCGCACTTCTTCTGAAATAGGGTGAAGTCTTTGAGTACGACAGTGTTTGTAATGTGTAATGTCTCTAGGAGGCTCAAGTAACCTCAGTTTTTCATGAAACCATGCCTGTTTAGTTTATAAATGAATCAAAATGACAGAAAAATAGTAAGCAAAGAGAGAAGAGAAAGAAGCTAACCTCCAGTAGCAATAGACTTCTAGAAAATCATCTGGTTTCTGTAAAGTTACCTAACCCAATGATGGTCTCTGTTAAGATAAGAGGAAAAAGGTTAAGACATGCTTCCACTTGATCCAAAATGTGGAGAATCTTCGAATCATAGTTGCCAGAAGGGGAAACTAGCAAGAATTGAGCATACAGACAAAGAGCAATCATCCAAGGCTAGTATACTTAATTGTTATCCACAGTTATAATAACTTTAAGAAGATAGCTTATCAAAATTTCATTACTAAATATGTGACGAAAAGAAGCTCAAGGAGAAAGGTTTAATAGTCTGGCCATCTGATACTAAATAGAATGCAAATCCGGGGTCTGAACTGAAGGAACTGCAATTTGATGAGAAAAATCCAGTTAAGAGCCTAGGATAGCTTCAAATTCCTCTGGCAAGGAACATAACTTCATTGTGTTGAACTAGAAGACATGTTTCTGGTGAATTGAGCAAGAATATGGAGAAATGGGAAGTTGGTCTTCCTAGTATGCATGGATCAAAAAATCGATAGATACAATGGCTCCAATCTTGCCCATGATCCGCCATCTAAGTTTTTTAGTATCAGTCGCAGTTGTTTCAAGCTTCTTTCAGTCATTTTGGGAGCATAGAATGAAATTTAGGAAGAGAGAATGAAGGAGAAATTCGGAAGTCGAAAGTTAGGGAGTTTAAAGAAAATTGGGGATTTTTATAGCTACAGAATTCTGTGGCAGAGGCGATTGGCCCTACGCTAAGGTGGTGCCTTTGTATATTGAGGCAATTTCATATTGCCTCTTTGCAAAGAGACGACGCCTCTATGAAGAGGTGATGCACCTCTAACAAATTCTAAATGTTTTATTTTTGTTGTATTAATGTTGTAAACAAGATTCAATTATCAAAATAGAAAATTCTCATGAATAAAATGTCTCGACCAATTCAAGTTTAGTTTAATGAAGTTTAAACTCATTCTATTCAGTGAAAAATATGGAAAAAGCTAAAGTAAGTGATCAGTTTGAGCAAAATAATAACAGTTCAAAAAGCATATGCAATCCTAATCTAGCAGAATCTGAGATAGACATCTACTCACCGTCTTCAGACTCATCACCTCCCTCATTAGTAGGATCACCTCCATCTTCCCCACTATTGTCCCCAGCCTGAGCAGCAGCCTCCTCTTCTCCGATCTGCTCCTCCTCCTAATCATGGCTAGTCTCATCCTCGTCAACAATGTGGAGGGCAGCCAGCTGATGCTTGAGTGTTATGACTCTAGCCCAACTAGTGTCAAGCTCATCCTGTTAAAATATAAAAAAAGGTAAAAAATCTTGAAAGTATGCATACATGTAGAGATAAGTGATGAGTATTACCTTCCACTGCTAGGTCGTGCTCATTAGGAAGTCCCGCTAATCCTCTATCACCCGATACATACACTCTCCCTGACTTTGGGGTATCTGTAACAAAGTTTAATTATTAGAATTAATCATGTGTTAAGCTGAATTAAAAAAATAGATTGCGAAAGAAAAGAACTCACATGTGTAGAGGCCTTCGGAATGAATATTGGCTCTATGCTCATGTCCGGTATAAGAAACTGATAAGATAACTTACTTGAAGGTAGCCAACATTAGATCATCATATTTGGAGGACTAGCACGCATACCAATAACCACCTGCGAGCCAGAACTAGAGCTGGGAGCACTACTAGGAGGTGGTACCCTAGTCGAGGTACCCTCATTATGAGGCATAATATGAGGACGCTGGTACGGCCTCTCCTAAACTGTAAGCCTAGGCTGGACAACTGGTCCTCTAACTGGAGCCTGAAAAAAAAATGAAATCAGAAAAGGATGTCTGCAGATAAAAAAAATGCAAAGTCAAATGCTTAATGAAATTATTTGTTTACCTGGGATATAGATCCGGGAAGAGGTACTCTCTACAAGAGATGAGTTTGTGCAAAGTCCATGTAGCGATACTTCCTCCTCTTGCAGTAATCATCAGCATCATATCCCTTAGTAGCCTAATCTAACTCATCTCCCTCTAGTAGATGTCCCTAGAAAATCTCATAGGGAGGAGGAAGTGCTAGTCGTCTCGCCTTAATACTCCCACTCTAGGCTCATATCCTCTCACCGAGGTACCATACCCTGCAGTCAGGTCGTAAGAGTAGCACCCTCTTTTGAGACAGAGGGACCAAGTTAAGCATGGTCGATGTCCATCCAGCCTGAGGACCCCATAAATATGGGCATAGCTATAAAAGAAAATGATTAAGTGAGATGAATTCAATTAATAACTATGATATTAATTATAATTATATTGTAGGTACCATACCTCATTAGGCATCAGAGTGTTTAGCCTCTTGCGGTGGATCTGTACGCGAGTGATGGGCCTCCTCCATGCATAACTGGCACCCCACCTCGCCATGGCTAGGAAGGAAGTATCACAGATGCGAACTATCCCAAATGACCAACTCTAGCTCCAAAGCCTAATCCTACGAAAGAAAATCATTGAAAAATTATGATAATAGTATCCAAAGATGGATCAAATAAAAGAAAAGAGAAAAGAAAATACCAAAACAGCATGCCAGAAGCCGTAGAATCATCTCGCTCCTCGAACTATCTCATCCATACTCTTGTACAGAAAGGCTAAAGCGTAGCTACCCCAATCAAATATGTCCACTAGGTCTAGATCCCTCAGAGGTGGCAAAAAAATTAAGTCTATAAAACTGGTTATGTCCGTAAAGAGAGTAGTGCCCAACAGATACACCAAGAACGCCCGCACCACTTGATCAATAGCTCGATGAGCAGTAATAGTTGCAACTCTCTCCTGGGTATAATGACTCTTAATAAAGTCAATCTTGAAAGTATGAGTCCCCTTCATGTCTGGGACCATACCAAGCAACCGCTCAATATAAGTGAGGCGGTCCGGTGACATCCTGTTCATGCTCGCATCTAAAGGGACAGAATCTCCCGCGTAAGGGATCCTAATGACTGCAACAAAAGAAATAGGGGCTAGAGTGAACTCACCAAAGGGGAGATGAAAGGTGTGTGGTGTGTCAGACCATCTCTTCAGCAAGGCGTGTAGAGGCTGGTAGTCAGTCCGCCCCTAAGCATTTAGGAGAGCCAAAATGAAATTCGAGAACTTGGTGTCATGAATACGAGCCTTGATCTCATCGAGGAAGTTATCATACTAGATGCGGGCACCACTAAAGTTCCCAGCACCTTTGAAAGTGTGGGAATCATACTGTAGATGAACATGGAGTTAAATTATTGATTATGCATATAAAAGCCTAAATTTTTGCAAACACTGTCATAGAGGTGATTGCTTATGTGAGAAGAGGTGGTCGCCCCTTCGTAGGAGGCCCTTAAAAGTTCACCTTGACACTGAAGAGTTGACGCCTCCTTCCATGAGGCGGTCGCCTCAATGAAGAGGCGACGCCTCTTCGTGTCGGCAATCTGACACAATTCTTTGAATTTCTTTAATTTTTTGATTCAATCACATACATTTTAATTTTTGATGATAAATACATGTTTATAAATAATAACTCGATGTTATATCATCATATTTAGAAGGAAAAAGCGAGTAAATTGTTACTAACCTCTCCTGTAGCAAATCCGCAGAGATGGGATCGCGTGTCCGCTAAGAGAGGGATGTCATCCTCAATACTAAGTCCAAAACTATGCAAAGGATGTACTGGAGGAGTAACGAGCTACTAGGCAGGAAAATCTAGTGTCCGTGCAGTGTCTATAGCAGAGAGAGAGCTTGAAAAGTGAGAAGGAAAAGAGAGGAAAAGAGAGGAAAAGAGAGAAAGAGTTTAAAGCAAAAGGTGATTTTGAAAAGAAGGGGAAAAGAAATATATATAGGAAGGCAGGAGGGTAAAAGAGGAAAGCTTCAAGGAAAAGAAAAGAAGCTGGGATAGGCTCATTTGATGGAGTAAGGCCCATTGACCGAAGGAAGCATGACCCATGAAATAGGCATCCCGAGTAGAACCTATTCGAAAATTTTTTTTTTTGAAAAGATGAAGGATCACTACTTTGGTTCTCGAGTGTACCCCGAAATATATATTGAAGAGTCAGAGTTTTTCTGGTCAAAGTATTAGTTTCAAGAGCATCTAGTCGAGTTGTATCCCCAAAGTGCATTCTTTTATTCAAGAGCGTCTGGTTGGGTTGTATCCCCAAAGTGAGCATCATAAGGAGTGTCTAGTCGAGTTGTATCCTCAAAGTGCATTCTTTTATTCAAGAGCATCTGATCGGGTTATATCCTCGAAGTATGCGTCGTAAGGAGTGTCAGGTCGGGTTGTATCCTCAAAGTGCATCTTCTTCTTTACTGAGTGACTTCTCACATTAGAAAGGCTCAGGATTCATGTTCAACTATAGTGAGTAACTGATCGGGCCAGGAAAACCCAAGGAATATAGTTACATTTCACCTATTTGTTTATTGAGTGAAGTTTCGCGTAAAAAAAGGCTCGGGATTCACATCCAACTATAATGAGTAACTGATCGGGCCAGGAAAACGAGGAACATAGTTATGTTTTCATCTTTCTTCACTAGGTGACATCTTGGACCACAAAAACTCGGGGTTCACCTCTCAAGTATTAATGAGTGGCTGATCGGGCGAAAAAAACCCGAGGATCACGGACACGTTTTGAGTTAAAGTTTGATCGTTTGGGTTTGAATTCCTGAAACTGATGACCCAAGTGAAGCTTACAGATTAGTTATGTCGTTCTTACTGCTGTTATACATGTTACTATTTTAGAAAATTGATTTCATAAATTTAGTTTTTTGAAAAATCAAGGGGGCAAACTATGGACACCTTCAGTTTGATCACCCACAATGAAAGCCCAATGATGAGACAGTACAAGTTTTGGGTGCAAGAGGGACTCAAAATCTTCTCTAAAATGGACCCGAGAGCTCGAAACTCTAAAATCAAGCCCAAAACCCTAGAACTAAGCCTGAAGCCTCAAACCCAAGCTTTTAAGCCCAGGCCCAAGCCCAAGCCCAAGCCCAACCCTTTCTAGGTAAAGGCCTGGATGAAGAGGCAATGCCTCTTTACCCCGGGCATCGGTGAGGCGACGCCTCATCAAAGAGCCGGCACCTCTGTGTAACCAACCTCTGCATGCATTTAATGCCATTAATGGCTTGATTAAGTAGAGAATGACCTACCATACCACATATCTAGAGGTTTTAAAAGACTTTTAGGCAGGAAAAGGCAAAAAAAAAAGCTAGGAAAATTGAGGGAAATGATGGTTTTTTGTCTTAGGCTTGATTTTTTGGGGAATTGAAAAAAAAACAAGGGATTAGAGACTTAAGTATAGGGGTTTTGGCTGAAAAATGGAGGAGGCCAGTCTTCTGACAAAAAAAAGGGGAAAAACATTTTTTGAGGGAAAACCATAAAAAAAAAAAAGAAGAAAAGAAGAAAGGAAAAAAAAAGAGATAGAGATTTAAGCTTAAGAGGACAATTTTTTGAGAAGGGAGAGGAAAAATCTTGCACTCAACACATTTAAACCAAGCAAACTAAGCTTTGAGGGCTCAGTTAGGAGCATCAAACTCGTTTAAATTAGTGAGAATCCTTGTTTTCAAGCTTTAAGTTGCTTATTTCCTATAAAAACATCAAACTTTTGATTTTTGCACTTATTTTATGTTTATTATTTGTTTGCTATCATGTTGATGGCCTGAACATGTGAACTATTCAGTTTTAAGTTGCTGGTTTATATATATTTGCATGTATGCTTGAATTTCTTAGAAATTAAGAAAGATGTAAAGTTTTGTGTTCTTGGTAAAGAGGTGACCTCCAAAAGTTCATGCCCAGTTTCCGAACCCGATCTCTGATGACGGCTTTTGGGAACCTCCGTGGAATTCAGTTGTTGTATAGTGTGTCCCGACTTTCATCCGAGTGGCGACTCTATCTCCATAATAGGCCCCAAGCCCATTTTGTATTTTCTAGTAGGTCATGAGCTTGCACAGTATTATAGTCGCCAAACACTTTGGTGCGCACTAGACCCCATTGCCTACAATAAAAAAAAAAAAGAATAATCAATATATGATGAAAACATATAAAAGTACATAAAGGTCATTATACCAATAATTTTTTTTTAAGATCAAGTATTAATGGAGCAACAAACTTTTAAACCAACTTATTATGATAGTATCAATATAAGTTTCAATTAATCCAACATATTGTGTTAGTATCAAATTAGATTATTTTACCTTGTTTCTTTTATCTTGTTATTATCGTATCTTATAGCATTTTTCGTGATAATTACTGTTGAATCCAACTTATTTTTTTCTTTTTCTTTTTTAAAATTTAAGTGTAAAATTTTTTAAATTAACACCCGTAAAAATTTACATTAGAGATAATGAAATATTTTTCTCTCATTGGAAATTTATATATGTACTACTTTCTTACATAAATTTTATTTTAATTTTAAAATATTTTTTTTATTATTTAGTTTTATATGTAAATTATTTTCAAAAGCAAATAAAAACTATCTTATATGTCATATATATAAAAACTATAGTAAATTTTTAGTTTACTAATATATGTCATATGTATGCTATTTATACACATATAAATATATAAAAGCTAAATTTTTTTAAAATTTTTATTGTTAATTATGTGGTATATGCCATTTATTTACATATAAATATATAAAGCTGAAATTCTTTTCTCACTTAGTTTTTCCCGTATAATATTTTAAATTTTTGAATTTTTAAATTTTATGTTAGTTGCATAATTTTTTATTTTTATATTATTGCCATCTAATATTTTATTAATGAAGCATTAACTTTTATATTTTTGTGAAAATTTTCATTAACTTTCATTAAATACCACATAAATTAATTGTTAATTCTAATATATATATATATATATATATATATAAATTAATTGTTAATTCCAATATATATATATATATATATATATATAGTTATTGGACTCAATAATTTTATATTAATAATAATTA
>CATIWM010600977.1:0-38480 GCA_949671775.1 Mallotus repandus | reverse complement strand
AACACAAAAACAACAAATAACAATACTTAGAAATAAAAATAACAAATACATAATCAAATAAACACAAAAACATAACAAAAACTATATGAAAATAACACCAAACTATACTAAATAGCTATGCATATTTGCATTATATCAATTCATTACTTGTAGATTGTACATTTCATATGATACCATGCACAAATTGAAAAGTATTGGAAAGTAAAACTTACAAATATATATTTATATTTTTGCAATGTAGGAAGAAATTAGTTTGAGAAATAATTAACATTAGTTATTTTTATTTTGTTTTGAGTATAAATAGTCATAAGTGTATATTATCAGAGAAAAAATAATAAATGAAATATAAAATTAATTTTTATATATGTTAGATTATTATATTGAATTACGTAAATTTCTTTTTCCCTATTTTTCTATTTTTATTCTTTTTTTGAAATTTCTTGGAAGGGAAAACGACGAATTTTGGTGTCTCAATATTTTAAAATTTGACAATTGAGTGTCTCAGCTTTTATTTATTACAATTAGGTGTATCAACCACCTTAAAAATAAAATTACATGCTTTTTGTAGGTTAAAAATAAGTTTCTAGTTTATTGATGTTGAGGTGTTCGATTACCTGCATTAAAATGTTAACATAGTCTTTGCACTTATGAAACATGTCAGTTATACATATGAGATGACAATATTGTCCCTAGAATACTAATAATATAGTCAAAATTCAACTCCTATAAACTAAGGTTAAAATCTTAGCGAAACGCTGAGTTAGTAGAGCTTGGACTAAGTCTGTAACCTAAAACCTTTTGTAGAACGAAAGGCATGTGACCTGAAGCCTATGGAGTGTAACTATTGCCCACTTCCCCAATAATCCCACTAATAGACTAATCTCTACTTTTACTTTAAAGTGCTAACAGTATTCCCACTCAACCGAGAACTTCTCTATAGATGGTAAATACCTCATCTTTAAGTGGAATCCTAGTTCAATCCAACGAAGTAACTAACCAATCCTCTTCAATTTATCGAAAGCTTAATGGCAGAAGATCATGCCAAAGACCTTAGCAATGTGTTTGAAGTGCTTTTAAAGCACAGGATGAAATTAAACGTAGAGAAATGTGTCTTTGGTGTTAAAGTAGGAAAATTTTTTGGTTTCTATTACAAACCCTACCTATAATAAAGATAGAACGTGCATCCAACTTTGAAATTTTTAGCCCAAGGATCATCAACGATAGGTTGTCTTGATGGAGCTAAACCTCTTACTTATTAAGATTGAAGTAAGATACTTAGCTATTAATAGATGGAAAATCTCACAATTTTAAGTTTAGTTTAACCTAGCAATTGTAGTGAAAGGTAGAAGTGAAACAATTCAAGTAAACTTAAAAAGTTTCAAAAGAACAAAGTTGAGGAAAATCTCACTTAATTGATTAAAATTCAACACCTGATTGTTTACAGCCTAAGATGGCTATTTATAGAGAAAACCTAACTAGGAATAAAGTTAGAAACAAATAAACTTTCAAAATATCAAAAAGGAACTAATAAAATAAAAAAATTGAGTCTGACGTCACACACGACTGTTTGAAAAAAGACACACAGTTGTGTACCTTAAAAAGCTCTCAAACATGACTGTGTGTAATAAGGCACATTGTCATGTGGACAGAGCATGGACAGAACATGAATCAGACATAGGTGTGTCAAATTTATGACACGGCCATGTGTAAAGAAATTATCAAATTTACAAAATTAGCCTTCATAAAAGTTATATCTCTTTGTCTTATATTTCTATAGCATTTTAAATCACCTCAATCTAAATTTTTAGTGAAAGTTATGGTCAAAATACTTAAGCATGCTACCAAGACTCAAAATATGAGATTAAGCTAACTAGCTTGAATTCTTCATCACTCGGATCCATGCTTGCACTTAAGGTTGAATCCACTATGTAAAGAACAAATGAATTCAATGCTTGTTTGAACTTCTTTATCCTTACTCATGTCATGGGTCCCGCATAATGCAAAGGATCACTTTATTTGATTGGCTTGCTTGGTACCTTGGTTGCATCATTTCTCCCTTCCTCAAAATGATTCAACCTCAAATCAGTTCCTATATCAAAATCAAAAGGTGATAAATTAGCAAAATTAAAAGTAACACTTACACCATACTCAACTGGCAAGTCAATCTTGTATGCATTGTCATTGATATGCTCCAACATTTGGAAAGGTCCATCTCCATGTGGCATTAACTTAGATTTCCTTTGAATTAGAAATCTTTCTTTTCTTAAATACACCAAACACCAATCATTGAGTTTAAATACAACATTTATATGCCCCTTATTGGTATGTTTGACATATTATTCATTCTTTCGCTCAATATTTTCTCGCACCTTTTTATACAATGCCTTCATAAATTTGGCCTTCTTCTTTTCATATAGGTTTACTTATTCACTCAAAGGTAAAGCAATTAAATCTAAAGGACTCAATGGAATAAAACCATAAATAATCTCAAAAGGACAACACTTAGTAAAACAATGCACACTACAATTATAAGCAAATTCAATGTGTGGTGAACAATCTTTTTATGACTTCAAATTATGCCAAACCATGGTCTTAAGTAATTGAGATAAAATTCTATTAACTGCCTCAATTTGCCCATCAGTTTGTGGATGACATGTAGTAGAAAAAAAAAGTTTAGTGCCCAATTTACCCCACAAAGACTTCCAAAAGTAGCTTAAAAATTTAGCACCTCTATCACTCACAATTGTTTTAGGCCTGCCATGCAAATGAACAATCTCTTTAAAGAACAAATATGTAATATGTTGTGCATCATTAGTTTTTCTACATGCTGTAAAGTAATCCAAATTTTAAAACCTATATACAAAGATATATATTGAATTATATCCACACCTAGTCCTAGGTAACCCAAGCACAAAATCCATGGAAATATCAATCTAATGTGAACTAGCCATGGGTAGAGGCATATAAAAACCATATGGTTTTAACATAGACTTAGCTTGTGTTACACATAATGCACTTATCAAAAATTCTAGCAACATATTGGGAACACCCAACCGCTTCTCTTTAAACAAATAACCATTATGCTTGTAGAATTTTTTAAAAGCAACATTTTCATAGGCATGATAAACAATGCCAAAGTCACCATCTTTCTTATACAGCTCCTTAATTTATTTAAATCCTAGCAATTTAGCATCTAAAGAAGTAAGTAAAGTGTACCTTCTTGAAAGTGCATTAGCCATAACATTCTCTTTACCTTGCTTGTATTTGATGACATAAGGAAATGATTTAATGAATTCACTCCACCTAGCATGTCATTTATTAAGCTTGTTTTGCCCTTTCAAGTGCTTCAATGATTCATGATCAGTGTGTATCACAAACTCTTTAGGCAATAAATAATGCTACCAAGTCTCTAAAGCATGAACTAAGGCATACATCTCCTTGTCACAAGTAGGGTACTTCAGGCTTGCACCATTTAACTTTTTCACTAAAATAAGGCACAATTTGTTTCCATCTTTCATTATAATAGCCCCAATTCCTTAAAGCATCACATTTAATTTAAAATGCTTTAGAGAAATTAGGAAGAGTAAGTAAAGGAGAAGAAGTCAACTTATCCCCAAGCATATTAAATGGTTTTTCTTACTCTTCTCCCTACTTGAAGCCAACATTTTTCTTGATGACTTCTGTCAATGGTGAGGTAATGGTGCTAAAATCCCTCATAAGCACCTATAAAATCTTGCAAGACCATGAAAACTTCATAGATTAATAACTCCTCTAGGTGTAGGCCACTCTTTGATTGCCTTAACCTTCCTTTCATTTACTTCTATTCCTTTTGCACTAACAACAAATCCTAGGAAATAAGCTTATTTGTACAAAAACTACACTTTTTGAGGTTAGCATACAAACATTCTATGCAACACTCCCAAAACCAAACGCCAATGTTCAATATGTTCTTCCAAAGATTTACTATAAATAAGTATATCATCAAAATAAACAACCACAAATTTTCCAATGAAAGCACACAAAACATGGTTCATTAATCTTATAAAAGTGCTAGGTGCATTAATTAAACCAAAAGACATGACTAACCACTCATATAAACCATATTTTTTTAAAATGCAGTTTTCCATTATCACCCTCTTTCATGCGAATTTGGCGATAACAACTTTTCAAATCAATCTTGGAAAATATAATGGCCTTATGCAACTCATCAAGCATATCATTTAACCTAGGAATATGATGTTGATACTTTACCATTATTTTTTTACTGCACGGCAATCAACACACGTTCTCCAAGTTCTATCCTTCTTAGGCACAAGTAGAATGGGAACATCGTACAGGCTCAAGCTTTCTCTAATGCAACCTTTATTCATAAGGTCCTCAACTTGCCTTTGCAACTCATTAGTTTCCTCAGGATTGCATCTATATACGGTTCTATTTGGAATTGTAGAACTGGGTACAAAGTTAATTCGATGCTCTATTCCTCTAATTAGCGGCAAACCACTAGGAATATCATCTAAAAACACATCTTGGAACTCCTGCAATAAACTCACAAAAGAACTAGGCAAAGAAGGATCAAGGTCATTATAACTTAAATAAGATTCCTTGTAAACAAGTATAAGGATAGGCTACCTCAAGAGTAAAGCTTTCCTCGCATCTTTTTCTTTTACATAAAAACTTGCTTTTCTCTCTTGTTTTTCCTCTATCTCACTCAACTCTCCTTTTGCATGTGCATCACTCTTCCTTTTTCTCATTGTGCATCCCCTCAAGCTCTTCTTTTTCCTCTCTTTGCTCACTCCTCGCATTGTAATTTTTTAGAGCTCTTCTTTTACTTATTTTCCTTTTCTTTTTTATGCAAACTCTCGCTCTCTTTCTCTCTCTTTTTATTACTTTTTATTTTTCAAATTCTTCAAATATTTACCTTAGGACCTTTTGATCCCCATACACTTCTTTAGGGGTTAAAGGTTTAAGGGTGATGGGTTCATCATTCATTACAAAAGAATATATATTAGAAAACCCATTATGATTAACCCTCATATCATATTGCCAAAGACGCCCCAAAAGATTATGATAAGCTTGTATAGGCACTACATCACACAATACTTCATCTTCATATTTGCTTATGAAAAATGTTATCCTCACTTGTTTAGTCACTTTTATTTCCTCAAAATTATTCAATCATTGCAATGTGTAAGGCCTAAGACACTTCATGTTATATTTCTCTACTAATATGGTACTAACTACATTTGTGCAACTACCCCCATCAAGGATTATACAACATGCCTTATCTTGCACCTTGAATATATAGTGAAAGATGTTCTCACATTGTACTTATCCTCCATCTTGACTTGCACATTCATGATTCACCTTGTAACAAGCAATTCACCATGTGATGGACTTTTTATAGCCTCATCATTATTTTCACTAAAGACTTTAGTACCCCTCATAGTCATGGTATACTTATTTTGAAAGTTAGAAGAGGTATGCCAATAACCTAAACATTTAAAACATTGAACATAATGATAACGTTTAGTCTAAGTCTTGCCTTTGTCTTTACCCTTGGTGTTTCCACCTTCCTTATCTCCTTTATTATTGTCAAATTTTTTTTTATAGCTCTTATCTCCATTCTTTGAATTTCACTTCCATGAAGGATTATAAGAAGTTGAATTACCTTGGAACTCTTGAACTTCAATTGCCTCTCAATATTGATTTCCATGTGCAATATATCCTCTATATCAATATAGTGATGTAATTCCACCAAGTCAACACTTGATGGTACTCCTCTACAATTTTAGATCCTTGTATAAGGTTTTGAAGTTTATTATACAATTCTTTAGAATTGTATGTAAGAACAAACCTCTTGTGCATGATTGTCTTCATCTCATCCTATGTCTCAATAGGTCGATCATGGTTCATTCTTCTACTAGTCACCAATTTATTCTACCAAACAAGTGCATAATCAGTAAACTCCACTATGGTTAATTTTATTTTCTTTTCTTTGAAATATTGATGGAATTCAAAGATGGGCTTCACCTTTTTCTCCCACTCCAAGTAGGTTTCAACATTAATCTTGCCTTTGAAGCTTAGAATCTTCATCTTAATGATTCCCAAGTTACGAGTAAATTCTCCAGATGGTACCAGAACTTTGCACTCAATTACAAAATGGTACCATTACTTCAACTTGTATCTTTTTAGTACCAAAACATCAATTTTAGTTGCATAGAGAAGTCCCAAAAACACAATCAGTCCAAATTTGATGACATGGCAGCCAAAATGTCGCGTCATCAGCCATATCGTATACCACATCAGCAAACTGTTGCAACTTATTTGATGTTTTAGTTTTCAGACCAGGTGAGAGAATTATAAAATAATCCAATTCTGAACAAACAGCATTATAAACTTAATCTTTTTTTTGTTTTTTCACTTTTTATTTTTTTATTGCTGGCATGTCATATGATATGGCTACTGATGGGGCATCTCTGGTTGCCACGTCATCAAATTTGGCCTGATTGTGTGTTTGAGACTTCCCGATGCAACTAAAATTGATGTTTTGGTACCAAAAAGATACAAATTGAAGTAATAGTACCATTTTGTAATCGACTACAAAGTTTTGGTATTGTTCATAGAATTTACCCCCTAAATTGCTATTAACTTTTGTATGCCTAATTCTACTCGAATTGGATGTTTGTTCATCATCCTCTTGTTCATGCCTCCTATAGTTTCTAGTATTGGTTGTACTAGCACCTCCAAGATAACTTAACTCCATCTTGTCAATTCAATCCACCAAGTCTCCAATTTGATTCCTAAAATCCATCCTTAGCCTTTCAACCATTTGGTTCATGGCTTTCATGTACAACTTTTGATCGAGAGTTCCTTCACCTTCTTACGCCATTGCTTTAATTTTTCGACTAGAAATTATTAGTAGCAAAAACCTCACACAACACTCCCTTATGTGTTTCACTCAATTTTAATGGCACTCACACTTATATTTCACTTAATAAGGCTCTTACCCTCTTATGAGCTCACCACTCACCTTTTACCACTCAAATTTCCTAAATCTTGATTCTAAGCAAACTGATGCAAATTCTTTAAGAATTGCTCAATCAACTCAATATACCACAATCACAAGATCAAATTAAACTTAAAATTTAAAGTGACTATTCACGATTCAAATAATCAAGAAAATAAGCAAGTGAACAAAATTTAGCTTAAAATCGAGAAAACTCAATTTAAAGAAGTAAATAAAAATGTACGCAATGAAAATCAATAAAAAAAACCAAATCTAATTTCTAAACCCATAAAGCACCTCTAACAACACAATTTTTGAATTAACCCAAGTAATAATTTTTTTGATAGATATGAAACATATATGGAAATTGAATAATTTAAATCAATTAAAGGTTTGAAAGATTTTAAACCCTTTTAAATAAATAACAATAATTCAATTTTTTTAAAATCTAAGAAGAATTAAGAAGAAGAAGAAGAAAAGATTCATGAATGAAAATTAAAAAATGAATAACCAAAGCTTGAAGTTTGGCTCTAATACGAAACTGATATGAACCCTACCTATAACGTAGATAGAATATGTATCCAACTTTGAAATCTCAGCCCATGGATCATCAAGGATAGGTTATGTTAATGGAGCTAAACCCTTGCTTATTAAGATTGAAGGAAGATACTTAGGTATTAATAGATGAACAATCACATAATTCTAAGCTTAATCTAACCTAGCAATTGTAGTGAAATGTAAAAGTGATACAATTGAAGTAAACTTACTAAGTTTTAAAGGAACAAAGTTGAGAAAAATCTCATTTAATTAATTAAAATTCAATAATTACTTGTTTACAGCCATAAGATGGCTATTTATAGAGAAAACCTATGTAGGAACAAAGTTGAAAAAAATAAATTTCCAAAACATCAAAAAGGAAACCCTAATAAAATAAAAATTTGAGTCTGACGTCGTACACAACTATGTGCCAAAAGACACATGGTTGTATACCTCAAAAAGCTCTCAGATATGGTTGTGTGAGAAGGCACAAGGCCGTGTGGACAGAGCATAGACAGAACACAAATCAGACATGGCTATGTCATATTTAGGACATGACTATGTCTAAAAAAGATAAAATTTGCTATATTACTCCTTATAAAATATATATCTCTTTATCTTAGCTTTTCATAACATGTTAAATCACCTCAATCTGACTTTTTTAGCAAAAGTTATTGCCAAAATGCTAAAGCATGCTACCAAGACTCAAAATATGAGATTAAGCTAACTAGCTCAGATTCTTCATCACATGACTCCATGCCTGCACTTGAGGTTGAATCCACCATTTTGCTCATAATGTAAAGAATAAATGAATGCAATGCTTGTTTCAACTTCTTTGTCCTTGCTCTTGTCATGGGTCCCTCATAATGCAAAAGATCACTTGATTTGATTGGCTTCCTTAATACCTTGGTTGCATCAATTTTATGGCATCACAAAGAGGCATAGAAGCTAATTCGAAGAAAATTCAAGCTATTATGAACAGGGCACCTCTGAAAACAACTAATGAAGTTTAAAAGCTTAATGGAAGGATAACAACCTTAGGAAGGTTCATTAGTTGCTTTGCCAGAAGGTGTGTGTGCTTTTTCCAAACATTAAAGGACTTGACGAACTTCAGGTTAATAGATAGTGTCGATAGGATTTTGAAGACTTGAAGAGTTTGCTCAATTCACCTTCTCTATTAAGCAGTTCCAATCAAGGTGAGGTCCTACACTTGTACTTATCTGCCACTAATGACATTATTACTTTAGTATTGGTTAGGGAGAAAGATAATGAATAAGTGCTTATTTATTATATGTCCAAAATGTTGAGAGGTGCTAAAGAATACTATCCAATTATTGAGAAAATAGTATATGCGGTCGTTATCTCTACAGCAAGACTCATACCTTACTTTCAAGCACATATTATTATTGTCATCACTGATCAACCACTACAAAAAGTTTTATAGAAAACTTAAACTTTGGAAAGGCTTGTGGAATGGACGATCAAGCTAGGAGAATTTAACATTCGATATGAGCTTAGAAATGCATTAAAAGCTGAGGGGTTAGCAGACTTTATGGCAGAAATGTCCAAAATACTAAAAGAAGTACTGGAGCAATAAGCAACAGGAAAGTGAGACTGGAAACTATAAGTAGATAGAGCCATAGGCACCAAAGGGGCGGGAGCAAGCATTGACATCCAAGGCCCATAAAGGGTGAAAATAAAGTATATGGTATGCCTAAATTTCTCTGCCACAAATAATGTTGCAGAATATAAGGCCTTTGTTGTAGGGCTCTGTATAGCTAAAGAAGTATATGTAAAATGTTTAGTGATATATTTTGACTCTCAAATTGTGGCTAACCACATAAAATGTAATTTTTTGGTAAAAGAACCATAAATAATAAAATATTTAACCAAAGTGAAACAATTGTTGCAGATGCTTTAGCAAAAATTGTAGCCTTAGATGTGTAACTCTTAGAGGTATTTTCAAATAGATCTTGGAGCAACTAAGTTTGGAAAGTCACTGAGTTCTCAAAATAGTTACTATAGACAATTGGATGACACCTTTAATTAAGTACCTGTCTGAAGGTATCCTCTTTGTAGAAGATAAAGAAATTAAGAAAATTATTCGCAAATCTGCAAATTATTCCTTTCTTGATGGAATTTTATACAAAATATCTTATAATCAACCTTGGTTAAGGTATGTTACTACAGATGAGAGAGAATATGTACTAAAGGAATACACCAAGGCATTTGTAAAGCTCATGAGGCAATAGACTCTATAGCCAAGAAAGAAGCTTTGTTAGGATACTTTGGCCTACGATGGTGAAAGATGCCAAAGACTTGGTTAGAAAATATGACAAGTATTAAAGATTCAGCAGAGTCATACATCAACCTATGGCAAATCAAATGCCTATAGGTAGTGCTTGGCCTTTTACACAATGGGGTACGGACATCTTAGGCCCCTTTCCAATTGCCATAGGTCAAATAAAGTTCATGTTTGTGGCCATCGACCACTTCACTAAGTGGGTTGAAGCTAAGCCTTTAGCTACTATTACACCATGTAAAATTAAAGATTTTTTCATAAAAGCAACATCTACCGATTTGGCATGCTTCACATGTTAATCACTAATAATAGAAAGCAGTTTAATTGTATGGATTTTTGAAGTTTTTATGTTGATCTTAACATTGAGTTACATTTCTCCTCTATAGCCCATCCACAAACCAATGGAATAGTAGAGGTTACCAATCGCACCATTCTTTAGGGTCTAAAGAAAAGATTGGATCAAGCTAAAAGTTTGTGGGTAGAAGAATTACACCTTGTGCAACCACTGGAGAAACACCTTTATTATTAACGTATGGTACTGAATCTATAATTCCTATGGAAATGGGAGTTCTAAGTCATAGGGTCATGCAATTCCAAGATCTAGAAAATAAAGAAGCTTTAAAGATAAACCTAAACCTTTCAAAGGCAAAGTGAGAACAAGAAGTGATTCGTGTGGAAGCCTTCAGGTAGAAAATGGCAAGATATCATAACTAAAAAGTAAAGAAGATAAGATTTTCTAAAGGCGACTTGGTGGTGATAAAGATGGAAATAATAAAAGGAGATACAGGCACTGGGAAACTAAAAGTCAACTGGGAAGGCCCTTATATGGTCATCAAAGTAGTAGGACCTAGCACCTACAACCTTCAAAGCATGGAAGGAAGAGACCTACTGAGAACCTGAAATGCTGAAAACCTCAAAAAATACTTTCAGTAAGCTATCTTTTAAAAGTTAACAGTAGTTTTTCATGTATTTGAATGTTTTTCCTTAGGTTAGTAAGAGCAGCTTTAGATCTCTATTTTTGAATTCCCTAAGGTAGGGTTGGTTTTACCTTACAATTTTTTTAATTCCCTAATAGGAAATTAGCTTAAAAAGTCCTTATATAAATATGTTTGATTATCAATGAAAGTTTCTTTCTCTTCATCTTTAATCTATAAATATTTATGTTTTTAAGCCATACAGCTCATTCTTTTAAGGTAATCTTTTAAGGTAAACGTACACCTTTAGATGGTGAAAGCTACTTTACCACCACAAGTAATAGCTTGTAAGTATTCATGTCCTATTGTGTGCACATAAGAAGTAAACCATGGATATCTCTCCCCATAAGATCAAACAATTAGAAAAGAGCATATGGCAATTCACATACTTATCAAAATAATAGACCAAAATATTTAAACCTGCAATACTACTGCAAGTTAAATAAATCTATAAGCATATTATAAAAATAAGCATAAAAAGTTTGAAAACACAAGGTGCATTGCACCGATTAAAATGTTTGAATACTTTATAAAAATAAAACCTAAGGCAAATTTAAAAGCCTTAAATAATGTTCATAATTTTAAAAAAAATATATTGAAAAGTCACTAGGTAGGGTTATTGCTAGAGTCTACATCAACAAGGTCTTTTGTACCATCAGCTCCTCGCTCGCCTTTGTCTGAAAGCTCAAATTCATGCACAAAGCTATAATCATTCTTAGGAAAGCACCTTTCGCATTCTAAAATAATATTTCCTTTATAATTTTCTAGGGTTTACAAAAGATGTTATGTTGCAGCGGCCTCCTGTTGCTTGGCTTGGTTCAAATCCCTGAGCAAAGAAGCCTCCTTCTCTTCAAATACGCAACCTTTTTTATGGCAGCAAATAGCTCACCCTCCAGGCATTGAATCCTTTTCCTGAGATTAATTTTAGTCTTCAAAGCACTTTTTTGGTTTTTCTTCTATCTTTTGCATTTCACCTCAGTAGTAAGAACGCCAATTTCATCTCTGTATGCCTGTGATCTTTCAGCAAGCAGGGATAGGGAATTCAACACCTGTAATCAAACTAAAACATTAAATTGTAAAAAATTACAGATCATTACAGTATGAAATATATAATAACCTGAAGAAAGTGGCATTTGCCAGTATCAATCAAATTTATATCTTATTGGATAGAAAGTTCATATTTTTCTTGCAGTAGCAATAAGAAAGCAGAGATTATGCCAGCTATCGATGACATACAGATAGAGGCCTTTAGGCCATATTTCTTGTGTAAAGAAGAGTGAATGTTCGAGACTAAAATTGCCTTCTTCAAACTCTTATAACGTTCCAACTTTAACTTTTTTAAAGGCAGTAAACTTAAGGTCAAATCTTCTGTAGGATTAGAAGTTACATCTAGTGGACTTTTCAAAAGATCATGCTTCTCAAAAGAGGTCTTTTCAAACCCTTTAGGAATTTGAACAGTTGAAGTAACGCCAGAGGCCTTTCGCAACCTCCGCATTTCTTATAATCCATATTTGCGGGTAAAATACTTAATGAATATAATAATATATTAATACATATTTTCCAAAAAAAATTAAGAGAAGAAGCTAGAATACTATCTTTAATAGGGTGACTCTTCCTTTTCCCCTTCCTCGAATCGATCACGTTCCCAAAAGGAATTTTTGGCCTCAATAAGGGCACAAGCATCTATAAGTCTTGGTTAAGACAACTATAAGAAAGACTCAATAATTTATGAGTCTCCCTTCTCCAAAGAAAGCTCCTTACCTAAATTATAGGATGTGGTCTATCTAATACTAGACTTCCAATTAACATCACTCATAAAAATAAAAAATTTCTCTTTCCAGTGTTTTCAGGTATAGGGAAGCTTAGAAAAAAGACCTTTGGAATGAAGTAGAAGAAAATAAGGAATTTCTCAATCAACCAGGATATAAAGAGACTTCATAATCTTGTAGTTAATAAGAATTTTGTGTTCTGCAGATAGCAGACCTAAACCTATGACTATTCTCCATCTATTTGGGTTTAGTTGACTTAAAGTTATGTTGAACTTTTTCAACACATAGACATAAAATGGGGAAAGAGGGAACCTCACCCTTGCTTTAAGGATTTCCTCACAAATAAAAATTCGTTTGGACCAAGATCCTCATAAACCCTAATTGATGAATTTGGAACATACATCTTATAAGAGGAAAGAAAGAAAGTTTTTCTTAATGTTTCTAAGTCATTTGCATCTAAAATAGAAGGGAAATCCACAGCCACAAGACCAAACCAACAGTATCGCTAGCCTTCCCACCAACATCACTAGAACTGGATTGAACCCTAAACTCACCATGAAGGTGAGATTTGGTTCTATTGGTAGGCCCGGGGGGAAGAACCCCTAACAACTCTATTTTACCGCAACCAAGCCATCAAAAAAAAGGAAGAGGCAAAAATGTGACAAATATAAAATTATTTATAAGAAATATGTTACAAATAGTTATATTGATACAGCCAACAGGCAAAAAACACCTCCACCTGTGGAATTAACTCTGAAATATGAGGAATTCCAAAGAAGGTTAAAAAGTAAGATTTTTTAACCTTTTGGGTTGGGGACATATGATAACATAGTCAAAATTCAACTCCTATA
Organism: Mallotus repandus; assembly: GCA_949671775.1. Lineage (NCBI taxonomy): Eukaryota > Viridiplantae > Streptophyta > Magnoliopsida > Malpighiales > Euphorbiaceae > Mallotus > Mallotus repandus. The sequence continues at coordinate 25,041 of CATIWM010600977.1, read as the reverse complement.
AACTAGGGTTAAAATCTTAGTCAAACGCTAAGCTAGCAGAGCTTAAATTGAGTCTGTAACCTGAAACCTTTAGCAAACTGAAAGACACAGTGTGGAGCACAAATATCGCCCACTTCTCCAGTAATCCTACTAATAGACTGGTCCCTATTTTAACTCAAACATGCTAACATTATTCCCACTCTGCCGAGAACTTCTCCACATATGGTAACTACCTCATCTTTAAATAGAATCCTAGTTCAATCCAACAAGGCAACCAACCAATCCTCTTCGATCTATCAATTCTTTTCTTATTCAAACACCTTCAACTAACTTAGGCATCAAAGTGGGGCTGTCAGGATCCCACCAGGTCCAATTCTTATGTTTCTTTGTCTTGTAAACTATTCAACAAGCCAATCACATCTCATTCATCCTCCATTAAAATAGGAGCTCAAGGAAACTCTTTTATCAACTACCACCTTCTTTTCCCTTAAATATATTCTTCTTTCACCTTCATCTCTATTCACTTTCAATTCATCTCCTTTGAAAATCTATTTTTTTGTTGTTCATTTATTACTTTTTTTCAAACGAGTTTTAATACATCTCCCATAATAATCCATCTTTGTAGTGTTATTGTTTTTGTTTATTGTCATTCTTGTTCCTTGTTCTCTGTGATAGTCACGACATAAGGGAAGGGGTTGTTGGAAGGTGCTTTTGTAACAAGCTTTCGATGACTAAAACTTCATGAACAAATCAAAATCCAAGTAAGAGGTTTTTAAGTTATGGCAATGGTGGGTGTTCTTTTTTCATGTGGATTGATTTTTTAAGTTATGGCAATGGTGGGTGTTCTTTTTTCATGTGGATTGATCCTCTAATGTGTGAGAGGGCAAGGAAAATAATACCAAGTCATGGACAAGGAAAATAAGAGGGCCAAAAGAAAGAAAAATTATTATGGGCATAAACGATTTTCAGTGTGTTGGTGTTTGCGTCGTTCAAACAAATATGAAATTTAAAATGATGGATAAATGATGTTGTTAGCTCTATGTTTGATGTTTTTTTCATTATATGTTTTATCTTTGTAGGCTATCTAGTGATTTGTTAACTGATTGTTGTAATATATTAACCTTTTTATTAACAAAGTTGGTGTGATTTGTTGTGTGTGTAAGGCGTTTGATATAATGTTTAAAAAGAATGCATACAATAGCATTACCCATGTGTTCTGTCAGTTGCAATAATCAAAATGAAATTAAATTAGTTGTATTAATCATGAAAATGTTGAGTCCCAATCAATGAATCTCCAGAAATGGTAGTTGATTTCAACAAACAATGAACCTAAATCTCCAGAAAAGGTAAAGAACAAAATGATACTTTCAAATTCCTAATTCTACTTTCAGCTTTTTTTAATTAATTTTTTTTTTTACTTCAGTATGTATAAGAAGATTTTTTTTGTCATTACATCTTAACACTCTATCATATGCACATCACGTGCATCAACTTCGCTTATATGGTCTTCAACATCAGCAACTTAATGGGACCCATTATTACAACATAAGCATTAACTTGCAAATAGCATATAATTAGGTTGATATCCTTGATTATAATAAATAAAAATTGAAACACTTAATTGTCAAATTTTAAAAAGTTGACACGTTACAATTGTCATTTTCCCCTTCTCGGAATTATGAAATAGTTTGACTGTATACATGTGATGAGATCATTATTATCATAGAGCAGATTGGCAAATAGTGAATGGGTCATTTTCATGTCAAAATAAAATAAGTTTGACGGATGAAAGAATTGATTTTTCTTTCTGTGTTGAGCCCCCCCACAACATGTTTTTTCAAGCATAGGAAGAAAATTGAAGCAAAAAGGGGCCACAAATTAAAAGGTAAAATAGACAAAAGTCTAGGAATCCTGACCTTGTTGCTAATCTGCTTTTGACAGCTTCCTTTCTTGCTTTCCCCCTCAATAATTCAACTTAATATATTAAACTACTGTAATGGCAATTTATTATTGTTGATTTGTTTTTAGTATTTTGATTTATGCTGAGCGCCTAACCTGGAACCAGGAAATCTTGATGTTATTTGGTTTTGAGGCTTGACGTTGGTTGCAACTTTGCTGCCCCTCCTTTTTTTTTCCCCCTTTCTTGCTATAGTCAGACGGTAGCACAAGTTAGCTTGCATAAATTAATTCAGCCAAAACGTAAGAATTGAATGTTAATAGAAAATCTAGTCTCTCTATCAGAGGTGATTTACTATCTTTTCAAATGGTCAAGACATTAATTAAAGACATGAGTTCAATTTCCACACTCGCTCTCTTTAAAAATCATTATATAAAGAACAAGTGCCAAAAAAAAATGTTAAAAAGAAAAATAAATATACGGTGCTATTCACAAAAGCACAATATTATTAAAAAAAAACATTAAACCTAATGTCTAGATCAACTATTAGCAAATAACAAAGTCTGTAGTCATCATTTTTCTATTATTGTTGTTTATTCACAGTATAGTCATTATTGAGATGATTCACTAATGCAATCATTCAATTATTTTTCATAACAATTATTGTACACTGTTAGTTCATTTTATATAATTACAGAAGAATTTAGGGTGTGAACCACCGGAAGGGCTATATTCTATTTCAGGAGAGAGAAAGTACAAAACTAATTTTAACAGCAGCCAGTACAGTATAGGCTTCCCAGTTCCCTCCTAGCTGAGAAGGAAAGATTCAAACAGCTTGCAACAAATGTCAAGCAACACAAGAAAGATAAAAGTTAGATGCTCCATAAATCAGAGTTTGTTTCCGTATTCATTTATTTTCACCTTTTTTCTTCTACATTGCTTTGCCAGAGATATTATAACGAAGAATGCTCCTATCAGAGACAGCAGAAGAGAAGCAGAAACTGTTGTTTCTGTAGGAGAAAAATTCGAGCTTGGGTTCTTTACTCCTAATGGAAGCTCTGGAATAAGGAGATATGTTGGGATTTGGTATTATATGTCAAATCCACTTACAGTTGTATGGGTTGGTAACCGAGACAATCCACTTCTGGATTTTGATGGAGTTTTTTCCATTGCAGAAGATGGCAACCTTCAGGTACTAGACGGGAACGGGAGATCATACTGGTCTACAAATCTTGAAACAAATTCATCTATAGATAGGACAGCAAAGTTAATGGATATTGGAAACATGGTTGTAAGCGACAAAGAAGAAGAAAATCTCGCCGATAGGGTTATGTGGCAGAGTTTTGATAATCCAACTGATACATTTCTTCCAGGTATGAAAATGGATGAGACTATTGCATTGGTTTCATGGAAGAGTTATGATGATCCAGCGTCTGGGAACTTCACTTTTCAACTAGACCAAGGATCAGACCAGTTTGTAATCTGGAAGAGATCAATCCGATATTGGAAAAGTGGAGTTTCAGGTAAAGTTGGCAGCTCCGGTGAGATGCCTACTTTTGTATCTTACTTCTTATCAAATTTCACCTCAACTGTAGTCGACAATGATTCTGTGCCCTATATAACATCATCATTGTTCATAGATATAAGAATGGTTATGAGTTTCTCTGGTCAAATTCAGTACTTGATGTGGGATACTCAAAAAATTTGGACATTGTTCTGGGCAGTGCCAAGAACAAGATGCGGTCTTTACAATGTTTGTGGAAATTTTGGTAGCTGCAACAGTAATAATGAACTAGTGTGCAAGTGTTTGCCTGGATTTCGGCCTACCTCGCTCCAGTATTGGAATTCTGGAGACTATTCAGGGGGATGCACCAGAAGATCACCATTATGCAGCGCCAAAGCTGCTAGTGACACATTCTTGAACTTAAAGATGATGAAAGTAGGAAAACCAGATTCTCAATTCAAGGCTAAAAGTGAGATGGAATGTAAAACAGAATGCCTTAATAACTGCCAATGCCAGGCTTTTTCATACGAAGAAACTGTAAACGAACAACAGGAAGGTTCTGGAACTGCCACCTGCTGGATTTGGTCGGAGGATCTCTCTGACCTTCAAGAGGAGTATCAGGGTGGCCGCAATCTTAATGTGCGCATTTCAGTTTCCGATATAGGTAAAGCTCTTTCACTTCCAGTGAGTCTTAATTTCAAATGATTGCATGTCTAAAAACAATGAATAAGCTTATTCAGATTCCTGGCCCTCAATTTGGATTATTAAAGGCATCTTTATCATGGATGCCACCAAATTATGGTTGTTAGAGATAGTAAAATCCAACCTTCGCTAGGACTATATAGGCTAAGTGGTTTTTTAACATGGCATCACAATTTTATTATGGATGTAGTATTATAAAAATGCAATATAATATGAACTCCATTGTGAAACACTTTCTTTAGTGTAGATAACAAGATATCAACGGTAAATGACCTTAGTCTTGAAGAAATTTCATTTCTGCAGATGGTACTTCAAGAAATTGTGGGACTTGTGGAACAAACATGATTCCTTATCCCCTTAGTACTGGACCAGTTTGTGGAGATCCCACATACTTCAATTTCTATTGCAACATCTCGACAGGGCAACTTAGTTTTCAGGCATCAAACAGCACCTATAGAGTCACACGGATCGATCCAGAACTGCACAAGTTTGTCATCCAAATCAATGATGCAGAGAGTTGCAAGGCCATGAAATTAAATGGCGAACTTGTACTTCCCAACCATTTGTCTCCATTCCATGTGATTAGGTGGTGTAATGCTGATCTGGGGAATTATAGTTCCGATGCATCATTCAGAGGTGGAGATGAAATAGAGATAGGTTGGAAGCCACCCCAGGAACCAACGTGCTCTTCTTCTTCAGACTGCGAAGATTGGCCGAGTTCAGCTTGCAATGCAATAGGAGATGGAAGGAAAAAATGCATTTGTAGTAAGAGCTTCCGATGGGATGGTTTAACAATGAACTGTACTCAACGTAAGAATGTTGTTTATAATTGGAGACTTTTTAACTAGGAATCACAGTTTTTACAGCAAGTATAAATGATTATACTTGTAGTCAAACAGAATTGTGAATGATCGTTGTCTAATCTTGCAGAAGGTCATTCCAACGAGAAAAGAAATAACTCTTCGATGGGAAAGATTTCCAACACTTTGATCATTGCAGTAGCTTTCTCTAGTGTCATTGTGTTTGCTGTTCTCTCAAGCACTATGATATGTATGTATTTCCAGAGAAGGAAATGGACTGTCGTACAAGGTAAGTAGTAACCTTGCAATTTTCTAAAAATAAAAAGGTGGATAGAATGGTATTAAGGCAGATCATTGATTATGATTTCAGGAAACAGAGGAACTCTGCAAAGGCATCTAGGCATTCAATTGTATAGCAGTGAGAGAGTAGTAAAAGATATAATTGACTCAGGTCGGTTCAATGAAGATGAGTCAAAAGCCATAGATGTGCCGTGTTTTGACCTAGAAAGCATATTAGCTGCTACAAATAAGTTCTCCAATGCAAATAAGCTGGGACAAGGTGGGTTTGGACCTGTTTACAAGGTACTAATGCTGATTCTTTTTATCTTGTTCATTCATCTTCTGAAATCCCAAAATTAAATTTAATCGGTCAGCTAAAAAAGCCAGTTAAAGTTGAATGTGTGTGTGGGATTCTGCTACAATCAGGCAACATTCCCAGGAGGAGAACAACTTGCTGTCAAAAGACTCTCCAGCGGTTCAGGTCAAGGCTTGGAGGAATTCAAAAATGAGGTTGTTCTTATTGCAAAACTTCAGCATAGGAACCTTGTAAGGCTCTTGGGTTATTGTGTTGAAGGGGACGAAAAGATGTTACTCTATGAATATATGCCCAACAAAAGCTTGGATTTCTTCATATTCGGTTAGTTTTTAAGATTTGTTACTTAACTTTTCAGATCGAAACCTCATTTTATATAAGGTTCTTGAATGGAATCTTTCTCATTGACAGATCGAAAGCTCTGCGAGTTGTTGGACTGGGGGATGCGATATAACATCATTGTTGGAATAGCTCGAGGCCTTTTATATCTTCATCAGGATTCCAGGCTGACAATCATTCACAGAGACTTGAAAACAAGCAACATTTTGTTAGACGAAGAGATGAATCCGAAAATTTCTGACTTCGGATTGGCAAGGATTTTCGGAGGCAAAGAAACTGCTGCAAACACTAACAGAGTGGTTGGAACTTAGTATGTTCTATTTCAATTTTCGAATCGTCATGACTAAAACTGTAAGATCAGTGCTATGCACTCAACACTAAACCAATAAAATGTACACATATCTTATGTGTTACAAATCCAATTATTGGTGTAATACACTTACAATGGTAAAATGTAACACATATCTTATGTGTTACAAATCCAATTACAGGTGTAATACACTTAGAGTGGGTAAGAATTTTCAAAATAGTGTTTCTATTTCTTAGCATATAAGGTTTTCGAATCCACATATTATCAGAAAATAATGTATTGCTTCATTTGATAAAATACAATATACACTGAAAATTAACAACATTGTGGATTTGCAGTGGGTACATCGCTCCTGAATATGCATTGGATGGTCTGTTTTCATTCAAGTCAGATGTGTTCAGCTTTGGCGTTGTGGTGCTGGAGATTATAAGCGGGAAAAGAAATACAGGATTCTATCAACCTGAAAAATCTCTAAGCCTCCTAGGCTATGTAAGTTCCTCCAGCTTTCTTTTGTGTTTGTACTTGAGCAATTGATTTCGGACTAATGGTTGAACATCCATGTTTTGCCTAAAAATTGAATTTATGACAGACTTTATAATAGGAATATATAATTGCGGAAACAAAGACAAAAGTAAGATAAAATAGCATTTCTTTTAAAAATTTAGAGTATTTAACCACCGGTTTACTTAAAAAAGTCTTGAACTTTACACTTTTTAATGAGTATGAAGGCCTAATTATCTTTTCACATAATTAAAAATACAATTTTAATGAGTTGCTATGTAATGTTTATTTTATTTATATTATTTCATTATTGTTATATTGTTGCATAATAAAATAAATTACCTAACATAACTAAAACATAAATTTATATAATGCATAATATTTTTGCATAGTTCAAAAAATTATTATAGATTATTTATTCTTCGTCTATTTATGTAATTTAAAGAAAAGTACAAAAACAATCACATAATTATGTATTTATTTATACATTCTTTTATTTTTATTAATTTCTGACTTTATATATGTATATATATAGAGAGAGAGAGAGAGAGAGTAATTTTTCATATTTATATTTTACCAACTACAGAAAGCGCTCATAATTTTTTTTTGAAGTAATTATCCTTATGAGATAATTTTCCTATCAATTCACTCACAGGCGTGGAATCTATGGAAAGAAGAAAAGGCATTGGACTTTTTGGAGCCAACTTTGAAGAAAACATGCAAAACAAGTGAATATTTAAAATGCATTGTTATTGGACTATTATGTGTCCAAGAAGATCCAAGTGATCGTCCCACCATATCAAATGTACTACTCATGCTTGGAAGTGAGAATGTAGCTCTACCAAGCCCTAATCAACCAGCCTTCATTGTTAGAAGATGCCTTTCCAGTAGAGCTTTTTCATCTAGCAAACCAGAAACATGCTCCAATAATTGCTTAACTGTAACTGTCCAAGACGGAAGATAGAAGAGACTAAAGAGTTCTACAGGCTAAAAGGGAAACGGATTAAAATACAAAACAAAAAATGACTTAAGCATGATTCATTGCTTCATTTCTTTGCCAATTATGTATATATGATTTGTTTTTAAATTTGTTTTTATTTTCATATATTTGTGATCTTGTAATTGCATAGGATCATAACAAAGGAGTTGGCCTCTTTCTTTTTTAGCATTATATGAATATTATTTGAGGGATGATTACAATTACCCCATGATACTGGCCTTTTCTAAATGGGGTTAGAACACAATTATTATTTCATTCCTTTGTTTTAAGAAAGGTTGAAGGTGTAAATTGGATCTTCATATTTTGTCCTAATTTTACATTGAATTTTTTCCTTTTTTTTAGCCAAATTGGAACTTCTGCTTTATAAATTTAAATCATATTGAACCATTGGTGATTACAGTCAAGTCCTATAACTTCTTTTTAGCACAATTAAGTCGTATGGATTAATAAAAAATTAATTTTAACGGTTACTAACAAATAAAATTAATAATTTATATATATATACCCTAATTATAAAGTTTTAAAAGTTTTTAACATTGGAAAATTTTCCAAATTAAAGAAAACCTTAGAACCCAATCTCATGTTAAATCAATAGAAATCACAATAGAATAGTAGCGGAAGCGAACCTAAATCTATAGATTAATCACCTTAGAGATGTATGGTTGGTGTTCTAGATCAATACGTGTTCTAAGAAAACGCCTTTAGATTTTCTCTCTATATTCTCTCTAATGATGGGATTTAGAAAGGAGCAGAATGTAATAACAATACATACAACTTAGGGAACATGACCACCTATATATAGATAACTTCCCTGTTATCTTTTGGTATTTCTATTTCAACCCATCATTGAAATAGAAATTACCCATTAGTCTCTATACTTAAAAGGCCTTACACCCTTTTAGATACATTAAAGCTCAAATTATCCAAAACCCAATGATCACTTTTAAATGGGCTCACCTTATATGACAGCCTGCAACGCATAATCATTCACATATAAGCCCAATGTTGGATTAAGCATCCAACAATCTCCCATTTGGGCTATCTGTGTAACCTTATAATTATGCATTGCAAAAATAACCATATGAGCTCAAAACCTTACTGTCATTACCGAAATGTATTTATAACCAATCCGGTCCATCAATCATACAAACACAGGATCAAAACAGTCTTTGTTACATGTATCGTAACTCAACTTATCAATGGTCATATATGTCAATATAACTGAATGACATGGATCATGATGTGGATGTGCAACATGGAAATTTCATACAATGTGATCTTAACATGCCTATTTCCAACTAGTCCACCTTAAACTTTAGTGAGATCAAACCAAACTAAAATTAGAGTGTGACTAAATCGAAAAATTTATTTCTATAGAAAATAATCGAAATAACCAAAATCCTTAAACTAAAATACTAAAAAATGTCTATATCAAAAAAGCATCAAACTTACAAACTCCCGCTAAAACTAAATATCCTCAAATGACATGACACCCATATGAATAGTGTGCTCATGAAACACCTTAGGTGCCACTCCTTTAATAAGCAAATTTGTAATTATGGAGTTTGTACTAATGTGTTCTATAGACAACTATCCACTCTGAGCTCTTAGTTGATGTTTATGTGTTTTGACTCTGTTGAGCTCCTGTTATTACTAAAATATAAAACTCTAACTTATTATCACAAAATAACTTAAGTGGGCTTTCAATACCATCCAATATACACAGTCCCGTGAAAAAATTCCATAGCGATATTCCATGATTAGATACCTTATAACACGCTATAAATTTTGTTACCATGGTAGAAGAGGCTGTAAAAGACTGTTTAGCACTCTTCTAGCTAGCAGATAGATATAGTATGATGTAGAATTCATACTATCTTAGTATCCAACAAAATCGAAGTCAGTATACCTAATGATTTCAAACTGATCTGACCTCTGATATATAAGCATGTAATTCTTTATTCTCTATAAGTACCGCAAGACCCATTTGACTACCTTCTAATGGTCTACTCCCAGATTGCTTAAATATCTGCTAAGTATCCCAAAAATGCATACAAACTTGAGCATACATTAAACTCCCTACTGCTGATACATAAGGAATCTTTTGCATTTCTTTTTTCTTACAATCATACTTAGGGCACTGTTTGAGACCAAACTTGTCTCCCTTAGCCACAGGGGTACACCTGGTTTACAATCTTGTATGTCATATCTCTTGAGAACCATTTCAATATAGCCTTTTTATGATAGTCCAAGAGCACCTTGAGAGTGATCTCAATGTATCTGGATGCCTAACATAAAAGAGGCATCACCAAGATCTTTCATCTCAAAATTCTTAGCTATAAAGCTCTTGATTTTGTGCAATAAGCCTATATCATTGCTAGCAAGCAAAATATCATCAATATATAAAACTAGAAGAATATACTTGCTCCCACAAAACCTATAGTATATACAATCATCAACCAAGTTCACCTTAAAACCAAACGAGATGATCACTTAAGGTATTATTATCGAGATGTTTACTTAAATCCATAAATGGAATTCTTAAGTTTGTAAATCATATTCTTTGGGTCTCCAGACACAGTTTTCTTATTGCACCATGTAAATTATCTCATCAATGTTTCCTTTGAGAAACATTATCTTTACATCCATCTGATGTAGCTCAACATAAAAATATTCCACTAATGCCACTATAATCCTAAGAGAGTCATTCAAATAAAATGGACAGAAAGTCTCTTTATAATCAATGCCTTCTTTTTGTGTAAAGCCCTTTGCAATAAGACATGCCTTGTACCTCTCCATATTGCCTTTTAAATCCTTCTTGGTTTTAAATATCCATTTACAACCAATGGGTTTTGCCCCTTCTGGTAATGGGACAAGATCCCATATACGTCATTGTCTTCATGGACTTTATCTCCTCATTCATGGCATCAATCCACTTTTAAGAATTAGCACTTTCCATGGCTTGACGGAAGTTGATTAGATCATCTTCTATTACTCCAATGTTAGACTCATGTTCTTAAAGAAATATAATATAGTTATCTGGTATTACACTTCTTCTTTCTCTAGTTGATCTCCTTAATGGCATAGGTTCTTGAGGTAGTAGAGTTTGTTCTTCTGGAATAATTTCTTGAATGGGAGGTTCTCCAACATTGTCTTAGTGTGCTATATCTTGAACAAAGTCAGGAATATAATCCTAACCAATGCCAATAGCATATATGGGAATATCAAGATATTCCTCTTCAAAGACAAAGAACTAGGCAAACTTAACATCCTCAAAGGACTAGGCATTTCCAGACTCAAAAATTGACATAGTTGTGGGATCATAAAACTTATATCCCATGGATCTTTCAGAGTATCCAATAAAATTGCAACTAACTATTCTTGAGTCCAGTTTCCTTTCATTAGGCCTATAAGGCTTTACCTCAGTAGGACATCCCTAAACATACAAGTGCTTTAAACCAGGCTTTTTGCTAATCCAAATTTTGTAAGGGGTTTTGGCAGTTCCTTTTGTTGGAACTCTGTTAAGAATATAAATTGTAATCTTAAGGGTTTCTCCCAGAGTGATTCTAGCAAGGTAGAGTGAGAAATCATACAGTCATTGCCATGTTTTGTGATAGTAACTTTAGCTGTAGTTGTGACCGTAGCTCTAGTTGTAACTGCTATAGAATTATGTAGCTTCTTGTAGCAGTTGTTATTTCGTAGCTTTTGCTGTCTTATGTAGCTTTTGTTATGACTATAGCTCTTGCTTTTTGTTATGCTTATATCTTCTAAATGGTGTTTAATTTTGCTATCAATTTGTAGTTGATGTTGTTATTGTCCATGTGTGGTTGGTTGTGATGCTATCATCGCTCTTATTCTTTGTTGTCGATGTTGTCATTTGCAACTGACTTTCTACTAAACTTTATGATATTTTGTGTTTGACTTTTCTATAAGTAAGTGATGCTTCTAGTCTTAATAGTATTGATGTTGTTATTTACTATTATTTTTACAAAAATGAAATGGGATTTATGAGAAATCATCAATTATTTTATGTGTGAATTTAACTTCTTATTTGTAGTCTCGTAGAGCCAGTTCTATGTTGCCTGGTAGTATTAACAAGGTCGGCCACTTTTATGAGCTCCTTTCGATATACGTGAAGCATATGGTAGTGAGGAGAGGCTTTGACAGGATCATTTTCACCCTCTCTTATGAGTCTTACGTGTCGAACCGGACCGCGATGTCTGTGCTTATTGAATGGTGGATGGATACTACCCACACTTTCCACTTGCCCTTCGAAGAGATAACTATCACTCCACTAGACTTTACTGCTATTACAAAATTGAGCTTCGCTAGGGATTTAGTTCCCTTTAGTGATGTTGTATATTATTATACTGCTAAGAGGGACAAGTGGACTTAAGAGTTATTTGGAGTCACTATCACTTTGAAGGATAGTTATTCATCACTTGCTCGATATGACAAGCTTATTCCTAAGGTTAGGAAGAAGCATGATGCTGGAGAGGTTACTTTAGAGCAGTTGGCTCGGTGTTTTAGTTTTATCTTTTGAGTGTTATTATTTTTCCTGAACCCTTCGAGTACTGGTCCTTTCTTGTTATTACATGCATTGAAGAATTTAGATCCACTTTTGAGCTACAGTTGGGGCATAGCTACCTTGTCTTATTTAAACTATAGTCTGGATGCGACTTGTAGAGGTGCTTAAAAAATTTATGGTTACTTATTTGTGATGGATGTTATTGATTCCTTTGTTCTATTGGTAACTGACTACTTATTTTTGAATGTACTGACATCTCTTCCTTATAGATTTGGGCTTATGAGTTTAGATGTTACCACGGCCCAATGTTAGTCATTGGTCTGAGGATGATTTTCCTAGTTATCCCCAGTGGATTCATAAGTCTGAGAATTTCATTGAGAGCTCTAATGAGGCTATGAGCTTTTTGAGCAGTTTGACCTTTGATCAGGTATTTTTTAGCTCTTTCGAATTCTTCTTGTTATTTGTTATTAATGATCTTTTGCTTATTTTTTACTTTTGAGCAGATTCGCACTCGTTGGTGGCTAATGGATGATGGCTAGTCGCTAGACATGATCAAAGCCTAGCATTTGACATGTTGAATTTCATATTTGATAGGTAAACAGATCCCTTAAAAATAACAAACATAATTTAACAGTAAGATTTAGACCATTTCCTTTACCATGTGTGACCTATCACTGATTAAGAAAAGAATTAATATTTGAAATAAATAAGTTATTCAAATTAATTGATCATTTAGGAGTCACAATAAACAAACATTCAGATTAATTGATTATTTAGAAGTTGCAACAAACACATATAGTACATCATTGAAAACCATGTTCCAAGGATGAACAAAACTTAGAATTGTGAATTTCTTTACCAGGCTTAAGGTAGTGTTTTGCATCATCTCATTTCACAGCAAAAACCTTAACTACATGATATAAATCCTCATCTTTATTTATCAGCTTGTAATAAATTAAATAGGAAAGTAATCAGCGCCAAAAATAATTGGATTAGGTAATTTTAGAATATCATTAAGTGACAGATTAACATGAATAATAGAACACATATAGGATTAGCTAATAAATAAAGAGCAGAGAAATAAAAAAATATGAAATAGAGTAGCTATTTGTAATCAACCTATTAAAGCTTTCTTTCTATTATGACCACTAACTAGAAATTAGATGAAACAAAGGAGGAAGTATTAGTTGAGTCAGAATCATAGACAATCAGAGGAGGGAGCATTATTTTAATGGAGTTAGAATCACTGATTACAATGAATTGTATCATATGTTTGAGTCTATATACATAACCTAAAGAGCAACAATAGTAAAAGGATGACAAGGAACTGAAGCTAAGTGTGAAAATAGAATATGGAAGTGCAGAAATAATGGAGACAAGTTTGGTGGTGCTATTCTGCAAGTGCACTGAATCATACTATTTCTCCAATTTTTTAGTTTTTGGTTACGTGCCAAAAAGATTGTTAATTGCTAGCGTGCCACAAGAGAAATTCCTTAAAATAAAAACCTAACTTCTTTTTCAGATAGATTATGGATTCCCAAACTCTTTTACCACAATTCATTTGGATTTTAAGTAGATGAAACAATATTTAATGGAAAATTAAGCTTCTTGAATAGTGAAAAGAAATTATATTAATTGAAATTGAACATAAACTAACAGATGATTGACAAGAGTGATCGCTGAAAAAAAGAATTGAAAATTATGCTAAAGATTGTCTAAATAAAATTTTCTAATGATGATTATTGATTGTAGATGATGTTATAGATATATCCATAGATATATGTCTTCCCCTTGCTTTTATAGGCTTCTTTATTTGCAGTCTACTTCTTTCCAGTTCATTAATTCCTCGGCAGCAATTCTAGAAGCTTCAAGTGTCTTCATTCTCTAGCTCAAGAGTTTGTGCCATTCCTAGATGAATTAATTCACGTAACTCCTCTTAGATGTCTTCATCCCTAAGCTGATTTTTTCCACAAGGCATTCCAGAATCTCCAGAGTCTTCTAAATAATTTTAGAATCTTCTTATCTTGTGGGCTAGACTTTTAATTAATTTTGGGCTTCAAATTTCTAATAAAATCAAATTGATTATTATTTTAGCCAAGAATATCAAATTAAGCTACTAATTTAATGGCCTTAATATTTTAGCCAAAAATTTTAAATATGGCACAAATGCGTACAAGTAGTAATAAAATATATCATTCCCATGGAGATAGAATTCAATTATTGAACTACTCTTAATATACTACTAGTCTAGAGTAACGAAAATTTCAATGAGCTAATAAAGTAAATTAAATCTAAAATAATAAGAATGTTGTCAAGAAATCTATATAATTAAAGACATTAGGGTTTTATTTCCCCTAGCTCCAATTATCTAATAGTAGTGTTAACTTTCTAACAATTATGGAAATTATTTCATTTCTAAAGCATCTTAAGAATTGTAATGTCTCTCTTAAGTACTCTCACAATTAACCAATGATGATAAATACCAGATTTCCTAGCTCTCAGTAGCACGGTTAAAAAATCACAACCAATTTATTAAAGCAATATTAATTTGAAATATCACAACCAAAATATTAATTTCTAAGGAATATTACGATTCAAGTGTCACTCAACTAAGTCAATTGGAATTAATAGATTCTTATTATTCTCACTAGAATAAATATCTCGATCTAACCCTAGTGTCTAATTCAATTCAATGGGTGATCAAGTCAATGAAAAGCGTTAAGTCCAATAACTCTCATGAAATAAATATTCATTGATTAAACGTTTAACCTAATTAAATCCAAGAAGAATAAGAGAACAAGAATATAAACATATTCATGATTAAATATAATTAATAATAAGCATATTAATAGAAGGAAAACCCTTTTTATTCCACTTGATGAATGATGTTCTTCATCCTTACACCTTGTTCTTCAATCCAACAATTTGACATAGTAGAGTTCTAAACTATTTAATCAAAATTGAAAAGAAAAATATTTTTTTCACTAATAAAAATAGAATTCTGTTAAAAACCAATAGCTTCCTCCTCCTCTTTGGGAGAGAATAATTCTCGTTGTATATCATTCCATAATAAACCCTAAAATTGACTTTCTTAAAATATGCAGCTATAGGCACACGGTTGTGCATGAATTGCACATAGTCGTGTGGTCTTCTCGCACTTTGTCCAATGCACAATCAGGCACGACTGTGTGCTTAAGTGATATAGTTGTTTCTACTTTAGACTCTGCAGACACTTTAACTTTAAATCAGGCATGGTTGTGTATGCTTTTGCACACAGTCGTGCGGACCTTCAGCTCCTCTTCTTACTTTTGTTTCTTGCCCTTCCTTTGGTATGATGAGCTCTTAGGTTTAAATCTCCATGGCTATCAACTAATTCAAGCTCCAAAAGAAGGAACCTACAAAATCAACATAAAAGCAATGTAAAAAGTATAAAAAAAAACTAACTAAAATAGCATAAAATGATAAAAATAAATAGCTAACTTAACTTTAATACAAATGATCCTAAAACACGCTATTAAATTATAAAAAACCTCTATTTATAACAATGAAATGCAACTAATTAGAGCTCAAAATCTAGTATTTTTAGCACTTATCAACTCCCCTAGCCTTGAACTTTTGCTTGTCCTCAAGCAATTATGCCAACACCCTATTTACCATATGAATTAAAATCATTAGCTAGCTTTACTTGAACAACCACTTTAATCCCCCCATCAATGCAAAACTTAAAAATCTAAAAACTAAAATAATAAATCTAAAAACTAAAATAATAAATTGAGGTCAAAGACATAAGAATTACCATGTAAGGAGTAAACTTTCTCATTAAATTCATTAAAGTAAACCATTGACATTAGAGAGAATGAAAGCAAGGAAGGATTATTCTAGTATATAACTAGCTACATCCTCAACATGCAAGGTTCCCTTCTATATTTTTTTATTTAACTGTTGAAAAATATTTCCTAATTACAATGATCCCCCACCTTTCCCATTTTACTCAGTGTGGATACCTATTAAAGGGTGCTTTGGATACTCATACTCAATTCAAATAATTGGAGTAGAAAAAGCTTATACACACATTATACTTTTTTAAAACAAGCTCTAAGCAATTTATCTAGTGAGTGCATTTTACGCTCCATCTTGCTTTTATATATTTTATTTTACTTTATTTTTATTGGAATTAAGTTCCAAGACATGTAAGAACTTTTATAATTTTAAAAAACTAGACTTAATATTTACTTACAGTGATCTTTCTATAAAATCAATAGTCTAAGTTCAATCACTCAATAAGAAAGTAAGCATAAAGTTCATTACAAAACAAAAATTCTTAACTACAACTTATTTTTCTAACTTAAAAGATTCAAATTAAACATTACTTGGAGATTATTGCACTTTTCTAAGAAAACTTTCATACAATGAATCACACTCATTACATGAATAGCTTGCAAACTCTCAAGTATTATGTATAATAACTCCTAATAATCTATATGCTCCAAATAAAATTAAAAAAAATAAAATTCATGAAATGCATGATCCCAATCTAAACTTTATCCAAAATAAAATGCAAATTGCTTCAAACTAAATGACACAAAAACATAAATCAAAACAAACATAAACTAAAATAACTAAATGAAAAGAAAGTAACTCCCTTTAGTGTGGTGAATCTGTAGGTAGTGAAGGTAGAAAAATGATGTTGGCAGCCCTAATAGCTTTCCTTATCTTCTTGATTTGCTTTTTTTGGTATCTCAGGGCTCTATCAAAATTTATTTGCGCTTCATAAAGAGTTGCATTAATTCTCTGCTCCATCCTTTCCAAATAGTCTTGGAATTGTTGCTAATTATGAGTCTCTTTCTTTAGTTTCTTACATTTTGCCCATTCCTCATCACTAATTGCTTCATCACTTTCTTCACCTTTTGAAGAAGATGAATCCCCTTGCCTTAGTACATGGTCAAAATCAAACCAAGAAGCATCTATGATAAATATCTCCTTGATAGGCTCCTTATTGTCACTTTCCTCTTAATCTAACTCCAACCTTGGTAAGTGATTTGCTACTACATTTTTTTAGCCCTTCTTGTCTATAATCTCAATATCAAACTCTTATAGAAAAAGCACCCATCTAATTAGCCTTGGTTTAGAATCCTTCTTATTCATCAAGTACTTCAATGTTGCATGGTTTGTGTACACCACTACTTTAGAACCAAGAAGATAAGACATGAACTTGTCAAATACAAAAATGACCACTAGCATCTCCTTCTCTGTAGTGGCATAATTGACTTATGTGTTTGACAATATTTGACTCGTATAGCATATCACATGTAACTTGTTCTCCTTTCTTTAGCCAAGGACACTTCTATTGCATGATTGTATGCATCACTCATCAACTCAAATGGTAGGTTCTAATCTAGTGCTACCACTATAGGTACTGAAATGAGTGCCTACTTTAACCTGTCAAAAACTAATTTACACTCATTAGTAAAGACAAAGGATGAATCTTTATCAAGCAACTTATAAAGGGGTTTAAGGATTTTAGAAAAATCCTTAATGAACCGCATGTAGAAGCCTACATGGCTAAGAAAACTCCTAACACCCTTCACATTTGTAGGATGTTACAGCTTCTTGAGGGTCTCCTCCTTTACTTTATCTACTTCAATGCCTTGAGCTAAAATTTTATGACAAAGAACAATTTCGTCATCCACCATGAAATGGCACTTTTCCTAACTAAGCACCAAATTTATCTCTTCAAAATGAGCTAGAACTCTTTCTAAGTTTTCCAAACATCCCTCAAATAAATTCCCATAAATTAAAAAGTCATCCGTGAAAATATCTATGATCTCCTCCACTAAGTCTGTAAAAATGGCCATCATACATCTTTCAAATGTTACTAGAGCATTACATAACCTGAATGGCATCCGTCTAGAAGAATATGTGCTATATGAACATGTAAAAGTAGTCTTCTCTTGATCCTCTAGAGTTATTGTAATCTGGTTATACCCTGAATACCCATCCAAGAAGTAATAGAAGGCATGCCCTACTATATGCTCCAGCATTTAGTCAATGAATTATAATGGGAAATGATATTTTTTGATTACTTAATTCAACTTCCTATAGTCAATACAAACCTTTCATCCATTTACCACTCTTGTATGAATCAAGTCTACTTCCTCATTCTCCATAATGGTTGCTCCTCCTTTCTTTAGCACATATTAAATCAGACTTTCCCAAGAACTGTCTGAGATTGGGTAATTGATCCCAACATCAAGTAGCTTAACCACTTCCTTTTTCACCACCTCTTATATGCTAGGATTAAGCCTTCTCTATCTTTCAATTGTTGGCTTGTGGCCCTCCTCCATTAAAATCTTGTGCATGCAATAAGAAGGACTTACGCCCCTAATGTCAAAAATCTGCCAACCTATAGCCTTAATTCTCTTTTTTAACATTTTCACTAGTAAGTCCTCTTAGTCTTGGTTTAGTTTAGAGGATATGACCATGGGTAAGGTTTGGTCTTCTCCTAGAAAAGTATATCTAAAATATTAAGGTAAAGGTTTTAAGTCTAGCTTTGGTGGTTTTATGGTTAGGGGTTGTAAGTTCAGTGTTTAGTAGTTGAATGTGGGGTAAACAAGTTTGGTGTTTGAGATATGCTTCATCTTAAAGAGAATGTACCTGAAAGCACTTCCCAATATTTTTAATTTCCACAAACTTTGCCAACCTCTATTATTGGACTTCACTCACACAATCATTAATAAAATCAACTCTATACAAAATTCATTGTTAGAAGGATATTTCATACCTTGGTAGACATCGAATTTATAGCTTTCATCGCCCACTCTTAATATGAGTGTCCCATCATAAACATCAACTATAGCTTTATAATATATAGAAATGGCATACCAAGGATTAAAGGTACGTCTTCATCCTCTTTAAAATCTAGAACTACAAAATCAACTAGGAAGATAAACTTCCCTACCCTTATTAGCACATCTTCAACTATACCCTCTGGTTCCTTCATTGTTCTATCCACAAGCTGTAACTGGATGTTTGTGGGTTTTGCCTCTCCTAGTCCCAATTTTCTATAAATTGATAAAGGCATCAGATTAATTGAGGCTCTTAAATCACATAAAACTTTTTAAAATTTTAAATTTCCTACAAAACATGGAATAGTGAGACTCCCTAGATGCTTCCTTTTTAAAAGAATTTTATTGGAAATGATGACACTGCACTTCTTTGTGAGTGTGACTGTCTCGAACTCCTACAGGTTCTTTTTACTAGAAAGAAGCTCCTTCAAGAACTTTGCATACTTTGGCATCTGAACTAGACATTCCACTAGAGGCATGTTAATGTAGATTGTCTTGAACCTTTCTAGAAATCTTGTAAACTACTGGTCATGTTCTTGTTTCTTCAACCTTTGAGGATATGAGACTGAGGGTTCATATGGTTTTATTAGTGGTGTTTTTGGCTTCTCCTTACTCTTTTCTTAACTCTTGTCTTGAGCTTCTAGTTCCTTCTTGACTTGAACTTCAACCTACTCACCTTCTTATTCCTTTTTCTCTTTCCTCTTATTTTTCTCATACTTCACTGTTGCTTTTAGAGGCTGAATCTCTGCTCCACTTCTTAAGGTAGTGGCTTTCAACTACTCTTTAGGATTTTTCTCCATATTACTTGGTAGTGAACCTTAACTCCTAATTGATAAAGAATTTGCCAATTTCCACACTTTCACCTCCAAGTTATGAATAGAAGAAGAATAGTTCATAAACACAAGTTGAGTGTCCTGGTGCATCTGCTCAAATCTACCCTTCAATTTCTTTATAGCTTCATCCTGTTGATTTATCTTTGCAGAAATCATATTCATGATCTTGTCTATCTTATTTTCCAATAAAGCTACTAAAGATGAACTCCTATCTTGCTGGAAATGTGACTGAGGTTGTTGTGTGTTTTGACTTCCAAAACTAGGTGGAACTTGTGGCCTCCACTAGTTGTTTCCTTGGTTCCTTCATGAAAAGTGGGATGATTCCTCCAACTGGGGTTATATGTGTTGCCATGCATTTGATTCTACTACCCCTTGTTAAAATTGTTCACATAATTGACATTTTCCATTGACAACCCTTACATCAACTGACACTCTATAGTAGTGTGACCTCCTTGACACAATTCATAAGAGGAAGACGACAAAGATGTGGAAACTACGTTAACACTCATCTTGTCCATCCTTTTTGACAGAGCATCCATCTTTGCATTCAATATGGTCAAGTTGTCTACTTTAATCGACCCTCCTTTTTGTGGAATTGCTCTCTCATTAGACCCAAGGCTTTGAGTATTACCCATCTCAAAAGGTCTAAAGCATCTTCAGGCATTTTTAACATGATTGTCCCTCCAACTGCTACATTAATGTTCACTCAGACTGAAGGATTGACACCTTTGTAGAATGATTGCACCAAGTTCCATGAAGGTATCAACTAAGGTGGACACTATCTTTGAAGATCCTTGAATCTATCTTAGCACTCATAGAAGCTCTCATCTTCTCTTTGGTAAAAAGAGTTAATTTCATTTCTAATCTTCAAAACTTTCACTGGTGGGAAATATATATTAAAGAATGTTATGTAGAGCTTTTACCATGTGTTGATAGAGTTAGGTGACAAGCTTGTAAATCACCTCTTTGCTCTATCCATCAAAGAAAATGGGAAGAGGATTAAGCGGAATCGTGTAAGTAACAATAAAGATCGTTCCACATGGATTGAAAAATTAAGTATTATATTACGCAAAATGTTTGTTTATCAAGACACCGAAGATGGTTTTTGAAATAAAATATGCAAAACAAATTAAAGCTAATGTAAAAATCACAATTCAAGAAAATGCTAGGGTTCTTAAACTCAGTTTAACCTTTCTAAAGATATAATCAATTTCTACTTCAATTTTAAACCATAATTCATTATGTAAACATCTAAAGAATCAAAGGCCTTCCTTTCACACAAATCTAGGATTTATTTATTATAACTAGTATTCAATTTTATAGCTCTCGCTAATCAAATGTTCATTATATTCAATTTAAAGCTCAGCTCTTTAACATTATTGATTGCCTAAGTGTCTCTCAACTAAATAACAATCAATAGGTTGTTGCTTTTTCCTAATGAAACCTATTTCTTAATCAAGATTCATTATCAGAATTCAATCAAAAGTTTATCAATCCATAGAAGACATTAAGCATAACAATAACCTATGAACTATATATATTAACTTAGGTTTAATCCTATTGATCATATGGTTGAATTGAATTAAGAACCCTAACTAGAAGATTTAGCCACATATGTTGATATAGAAAAAAGATTATGAACAAAAAGAGAATGAAACCATTATTGTTGAATTAAAATTAAAATAACAAGCAAAATTGAATAAGAAAAACCCTAGAATGGAAGTCTTCTGTTTTCAAACCTTCAACATCAACTACTTTTAATCAATAATGAAAACTATAGAGTTCTAGCTTTGATTCTTAGAAAATGATGAAAAACTAAAAGTAAGAGAATTTCATTTTGTTCATTTGGTGGCTCTTCACCTTTAAAACCAATTTCCAGCTCTGATTCAAAATAATAACAAAAGATACGGTTATCCCAAAGAATCAACAGCTCCAAAATTTAATTTTTAAAAAGTTATTATTAACGCACGGCTGTGCGCACCCATCTTGCACTATCTAAGCATGGGCATGAACCTTAACATCATTGCCTCAGCTCTAGCATGGCTGTGTGGACTTTCATACACGGGTGCGCAATATCTCTTCACTATAAAACTTGATTTTTCTTCAAAGACTTCACTTGCTTTGGCCTCTTAACCATGGACTTCAATTGAACAATTCTTCCAAACTCTCTAATGCACTTGAGGATCAAACACTTAATAAAAAATTAAACCTAAATAACTTAAAATAAACAAAAACTATAAAACTAAACTAAACTACTTAAAACACATAAACATCTTATAATTAACTAAAAATGCATCTAAATTAATACTAATTCTACCCCATAGAGTGCTAAAAATATGAAGCTTTTCACACTCATCAATAAACATGGTAGAATAATGGTATGGAATCATGGCATATTTACATGTCATGGTAATAATTACACACAATCATAACAAAATTATAACACACATGTCATGGAAATTTCTATGCATGCCATCCTAATCATGTTAAATGAAAAATGAAATTAACAATAATAACAAAAAGAATAGAGATTACAGAGATAAACACTTAAGTAGGCTCCTCTTGTCCTTAATAACTAAGATTCAGGACCATTATTTTGAGAAAAAATGATATTTAAAAAGAAAATAGTAAATAAAGTGAAAAATGATTGAAAAATCCATAAAAAGTATAAATGGTCAGCAAAAATAATTAAATAAGATTCCTTTAATAAAATAAAAGAAAATGGTAGTTAAAAGACACTAAAAAGGTAAAATTTATGATGATTAATTGGTCAAATACACACCTTTAACTAATAATATGTACAATTTATCGAATAAGGTCAAATTTATAAATCTTGTACCTTGGATAAATTGAATGCATTTCACAAATTATTGCCTCATTATCATACCAACAATCACTATAAATGATTTAAAAAGAAGAGAATAAAAAAAATTGATTTTGAGATCTTGGTTGAATTTCAACATTATGAATAAATACACAAAATACAACTTAACAAGCAATAAACAAATATTCATAAATAAAACATAATAAAGGCAATTTTGAATGTAATAAAAAAAAGGACATAAAAAAATATAAAATTGAGTAAAGAAAAAGAGATAAATTAATAGAAAAATCCTTTAAAATGTAATAAAAAGGAAAATCTAGATAATATCAAGAAAAATATTTGAAATAAAAAGAAAATTGTGATTAAAAGATTGAGGTAGAGGTGTAAAGGTGATATTAGTGGTTATAATAAAAATAATTAAAATAATTAGGCCAAGTTAATAATATACACACATAAATTAAAAAAGACTAATGGTACATATTATATATATGTAATAGAAAGATCAAAATATGAAAATAGGAAATAAAAGGAAAATTAGAAGAGGAGATGATAGTAAAAGAGATAAACATTAAAAATAAGATAGAAATAAGTGTATATAGATATAAGAGGTAAAATAAAATATAAAATTGTAGATACACATATAAAAGGAAAAGAATAAATACATAACTAAAAATAAAAATAGAAATTGAGATGTAGAAGAGAATTAATCTAAAAACATGAATAAATAACAATTAATATAAAAGTTAAAAATTAAGAAAGAAATTAGAAGAGTAGAGATACATGTATGGAAATAAATAGCAAAATAGAAAGAAAAATAAGAATGAAATGAGTGTAGAAGTTGAGATGAGATATAATTAGGACATAAATTATATGGCAATAAATAACGAACAAAACATTGAAAGAAATTGCTTGAGAACAAAAAAATAACATAATAATAGAAATAAATAAAAGATAAATAACTAAAATAAAAGAATTAAAGCAAAGAAATGATAAATTAAGCATGAAATTGTAAATTAAACACAAACATGTAAATAGAAAGAAATTGAAGATAAAGAGGTTGTAGAGATAACAAATATAGTAATATAAAAAGAAAAATGAGCAAATAAATGGTAAATAGAGCATAAATAAATAGAAAATGAGATTGAGAGTAGAGATTGCAAATAAAGAGATAAAAATAAATATAAAGTAAATAAAGAAATGAACATTAAAATATAAATTAGACATAAAAATATAGAGAATGGGAGATTTAGCGTAGAGATTGAGATTAGGAGCTTGACAATAAAACGTGCAATATATAATATTTGGACGCTAAATAAAATGCTTGAAAAGTAAATTGCAATAAAAGTAAATATCTGTAGTTAGTAGAGTTAATTAGCAATGTTAGTAATTGAGAGATTGAGAGAGCTTTGAAATTGAATAACAATATTCCGGGGTGCATGCAATATGATGCAATTCCGAAATTCATGCAAGAATGGTAATGATGCATGCTGGGGTTCATGCAAAAATGCACCTAAAAGATCTAAAAATGATTCTCACACATGATAGTGATATGCAAAAGGCACATGATATGCATACAAGCACATGAGAATGCATGAGATGCAAAAATGCAAGAAACAAGGAAATTGGTTAGTAATAATAATCAATAAGATAATAAGAGTTGGTTAAAGACCATAACCAAATGATAACTCAAATTAAAAGTGATTAGAAGAAAAAAATTAATATAAAAATGATGGATTATCCCTTTGAATACATCAGTTTAACCAATAATGATCAATTGATGCTTCTAGGTACACAAAATGAAAACAAAATCACGAATATGCAAAATATACACACAATAGCTTCAAGACACTCAATATTCAAAAATTAGACTCATCAAATAGCATAAAAAAAATAAATATTTATTAGAATTCCATAAAAAGCACATAGATTAGATTTAAATCCCTTGAAAACACCAATTTAACCAATAACGACCAATTGATGCTTTTAGGATCACAAAATGCACAAAAATCACAAATGTATACACAACTTTCAAAAAATAACAAATTGGACTACAAAAGATCACAAATTGATCTTCAAAGATCAAAATAAAAGCATAAACACAAAGATCACATCAAGAATCAAAGACTCAATGCAAATGAGACTAAAACAGTCCACATTAATGCTTAACAATCAACACATAGTTTCAAATCACAAAATGCACAACAGTAAGTCAATAAATTATCATATAATGAAATCACAAATTCAAAGTCACAATCAAGAATTCACAACAAACAACACAATGTTGATTATTAATCAAAATCAAAGTAAACAAGAAAATGAAATAGCTTTAAAAGAACAAATGAATATTAAAACAAAAAATAAGGAAAAAATAAAAAAACGGAAACATA
>CATIWM010600971.1:0-42506 GCA_949671775.1 Mallotus repandus | reverse complement strand
TTTTTTTAATTTAATACTTATATATTACTTTAAAATACAAATATTACTTGATTTTTTATTTATCGAACAAATTTATTATTTGCTTAATATTTAATTAATATTGTATAATATTTACTTATTATAATATTAATATTAATTTACATGTAAAAAATTATATAATATTATCATGAATATATAATATTATCATATGTAATATTTTATATTAATTACTACTAATTTAATTAGTATTGTCTTTACT
This sequence comes from Mallotus repandus, assembly GCA_949671775.1. NCBI lineage: Eukaryota > Viridiplantae > Streptophyta > Magnoliopsida > Malpighiales > Euphorbiaceae > Mallotus > Mallotus repandus. The sequence continues at coordinate 42,268 of CATIWM010600971.1, read as the reverse complement.
TAATATAAAATTAGTATTATATAATATTGACTTACTAAATTAAATGATATTTATTGAATATTAATATTTAAATTAAATTATACCTATTTAATACCACCACCTAATATAACGAGTTTGTAAACGAGCATGTTTGCGAGCTGACGAACGAGTCTGTTTGCGAGTTTTAACGAGCCAAACTCAAGAAAACTCAGGCTCGGCTTGTTTAACTTACGAGCTTCAAAATGGAGTTTGGGCTCGGCTCGTTTAGCTTATATAACAAATGAACTCGAACGAGTTTTTTCTGAGCTGAGTTCCGAACGAATCATGAACCATTTGACTCGGTTACACCCCTAACCAAAATGCTTCAAAATAAAATAGGTTCGATCTTCATTTTACTAAACTATTTTCTTTTTTTTTAATAAATTGGGAGATCATATGATTTAATTATTAATAGACTGCACAATAGAGGTAGTCCTCTCCTTTTAAATATTCGACGATAGAAATTAAACCTTATACCTCATGATGCCTTGCCACTGAACTACTCCTTCACTTACTAAACTATTTTTTGAAAAACAAAAACAATAACCATTAACAACACTAAGCTATTTTTAGAAAAAAAAAATAATAACCATTAGATTAGCTAGCATCGATTGATAAATATTTTAAATAAATATAATAGGTACCAAACAGATAAGATTTATAGATTAGAAAATGAGGAATTTAGTAAGGTGGGAACATGTTTAAGGCAAGTGAAAGGGTCGACCATAAGCTTGGTTAGATGAACAGTATGGTGGGAATAAGGTCCTTTAGTCATTGCATGTATTAGAGGCACATGGTAATCATGCAAATTTTGAATGGTTCTCATTCACTAATAATGGAGCAGCAGCAGTAGCAGTGTGCTGGCGACTGGCAAGTGCGTGTGCGTGCTATAAATATGTTAGAATTCACTGTTCGTATTAGATCAAGTACCAAATTCCTGTTCAAAGAAACAATGCACCTTTGACTGGTTGGTCTTTGGCTCTTTGCTTCTTTGTCGAAGGTGTGTGCATATCTGCATATATGTATGTATGTTAATGCCTACTCAGGATTGTGATTTTGAGGTCTATATATATCTGATGCAACTGAGGTTTATTTTATGCCAAAATTTGTATCATATTCGAAATTTGAATAATCTGATAGTAAAAGACTTGTTTTAATATATCAAAAGATTATAAACTTCATTTTTTGGATTAAAAAAATTATTCGTGATCTATGAATTTATTAATTTAATAGCCATTAATTATCATACATATAATTTGTAATTTATATTTGTATATTCATTTGCTTATAAATTATAGTTGAAATTTTTTTGATTGGTTCGAACTTTTTTTTATATACATATACACTTTTCAAGATCGAAAATTGAAGATAAAAAAAATAGAGAAAATATATCTTTTTTTCTAGTTTTTTATTATAATTTATTATATCGAACAAGAATACAAATAATTTCGATCAGTGAATAAATTCATAAACACCATGTACAATAATAAAAATAAATTTCCTTGTATTTGAATGTGAGCTCTTGATCTATCGTCAATAGAAGGAGAAAAAAGGGTTTTGCTCCTCTTCACAACTTAAAGCAAGAAATAGTAAATTTATCCTTTTTTATATAAAAATCTAAAAAAAAAAAAAAGCTTCATTGTTTAATTGCAATAAAAAAAAATTATAGAGATAGGGAGAAATCCTGCAATTCACAATTATATATTCTAAAAACAAGTAATTATATAAAAAAAATTCTAAAATTTCTATTAGTATCACAAGACTTTAAAACTATAGTTTGTGGGTGTAATCAGGTCGAGTTGAGTCAACACAGTGTTAAGTTTGAGCTTGACTTGACTTTTAAACTTGAAGTTCAAACTCGATCGAACTTTTTTTTTAAAACTCGAGCTCAACTCAATCGAACTTTTTTTTTAAACTCGAACTCAACTTGATTAATTAAATAAAATTTTTAACTTTATAAAAATATATATTTAAAACATTCGAATTTGGTTCAGTTCAATAAAGTATATTTATGATTATATTAAAATAAAAATAGTAAATAGCAAATATATACAAACTCGATTAAGCTGGTGAACCTATTGAGTGACAAATTTGAATTCAACTTGATAGTCTATATGAGTAGTTTGAGCTCGACTTGAATTGATTCCAAGTAGTTTATAAGTCGAATTCACCCGGTTACATACTTAGTTTGTCCAATGCAACTCAAGACTTTATCTAGATTTTAATGAATCTTGTTGAAGAATGCTAGCCATATGTAGTAGATAGTTGCATCTAAGACACATCTCTTTGAATTTCTACCAGTTTGCTTTTACTGCTAGCTCTTCTCATAATCCAACTTACTATCTCTAACTATAAAGGCTGCACTTGATTCTGCAAACCATAAGAACAACTCTCCAAACATGTTGCAATTGAGTTTCCGATTATAAACCTTATCTTAATATTACGGATATATCAAGTTTTCTCTTATTTTTTTTTTGTCAACTAATATATGCATTAAACAAGAAAACATACAAAGTCAGATGGAATATTACAATTCCGGTTCAAAGGGAGTCTATTATGAAGTACAACTTTAGATATATAATCAGACGCTACATTGGCTGTCCTAAGAACCCATTGAAAGTTAATATTTACAAATAGACGTCTCTTTGAAATGATAGTATGAACCAAGGTATCAATGCACCAGTCAGGCTCAGTTATCTGATTTACAGCCTGTATTACCATCAAAGAGTCCATCTAAAAAATGCAAACATGACAACCAGAGGACAAAGCAAGATCAATGCCTAGTAGGAGTGCTTCGACCTCAGCAGCAAGAGGAGAGTAAGAGTGCTTGACTTGAGTTGTACCATATAAAAGACGACCCTGTGCATTCCTACCCAACACTGCTAGACCAGCCAACCCTGTAGAGGAATCAAAAGCAGCATCAACATTGAATTTAATGCAACCAGCAGGTGGAGGATGCCAAGTGCGCGTAGGAATAATAGAGTTATACATATGATGAGGATTCCTACTCTCAATGAACTGGGTATCAGAGATGGCAATCATAATTTCAATATGGAAATTATAAGCCTTCATTATACATTATGTAGGCTGTAGACAAATTTTATTAAAAATGCAAGCATTTCTAGACTTCCAGATAAACCATCCCAAGACCAATATGAGACCAATATTCAAATGCTATTACCACGTGAACAAGTATAAATTGTGTAGAAGCTAGAAGCTTTTTCATCACATAAAATATTTTTGCTCTAAGTGATTTTTTCTTCACATGAAATAAAAATAATTATGTGTATAATGATTGTGTTGTGCTAGTGATGATTGGCCAAATACAGATTGTAATGCTTCGATTACACATTGACATTATTTATTGGCCTGTAATTAAAAAAGTATGTAAGTTGTGACCTGCGCAATTTGCTAATTGATCTTTGTTTTGTTTTTTAGGTCGGACTAATTGATCTTTGTTCAAGAAGGAATCTGCAATGTTTTCCTTAAAAAAAATTGCTATTGGATTATGGGCCACCATGATTGGGACACAAATTGCATACAAAAAGTTTAAGATTGAGCATTTGGCAAGGGCCATAGTAGTTTTTTATGCAATAAAGCCCATGTATCATGAAACAACAGCACAAAATACTTCGGTAGTTTGGTTGCCAATTGAAAATCAAAATACATAGCATATTATGAACAATGCTTTAGAATTTCAACTTTACCAAGGATGAGTTAGCAAGAGACTATTTTTATTTAAATGATATTTTAATTTTGAGTTATGGTATATATAATTGTATTAAATTAGTTATTAAAATTTTTTTACCGTTTTTATAATCCTACTTGGATCAAACTAAATTAATTAAAGTTCAGTAGATTCTGAATACTCGTAGCTTAGACCGAAAAAAAGTTTAGGCTTTGCCATGTATTTATCTCCAACATGACATTATTAATCATGACTGATTGATCAAGAGTTGGATAATATCTGCAATCTCAAAAAATTGAATTTATCATACATAACAATCGATTATATATTTTATAACATAAAAATGTCAATAATTTAATTTTTGATTATATTGATATTCTAAAAATAAACAAAAATAGTATATAATGGTATGAAAAATATCATTCGCTATTATATGAATTACTTGAGAAAAATAATTGATGTGCATGTATGCTTGATTATTGCCAACTGCACTTGTCAAACAAATGAATCAAAATTTGATTAGAATATAATAGAAGATTATGTGCTTCCATATATATTTCCTCACTTCTTTGATTAAAAAAGCAGCTTGAATATGAGCTCACAAAATTTAAGTTTACAAGAAACAACCTACAAATTTAGCGGCATAAAATCAAGAAAATATGCATCTACAAGGTGCTAGAGTTGATGTACTTGACAACAGGAAGGAGTAGGTATAAAAATGATACCATTCTTTGCTTATATACAAAATTAATACATGGGAGATCTCACTAGTGAAAAAATAGTTAAATGGTCTCTTTTCTTTGAGGGCGTCTTAAGATCCAAAGGCATTTTCAAATATAGAGTTTGAATTTTATTGTTGTTAATTTGTGGAATTTATTTCTACCGAATTTAAAATGGACCTCAACACTCTACACATTCTCAAAAGAGGTAGTCCAGCACCAAGCATGCTCGGCTCATGTCCAATACCATGTGTACTCGGCTCCTCAGTACTCTACGCGTGCTCAACAGAGGTAGTCTAACACCAAGCATGCCCGGCTTGTGTCTAACACCATGCGTGTTCGGCCCCTCAATACTCTTTGTGTACTCACCATTCACCAGCACTAAATGGTGCTTGGTTCGATGCAAAAGATAATACAGGGACTTACAAGCACTAAAACTGCTCATTTCAAAAGGAGAATACAACTATCAACATTATTTCAAACTTTTCGAACATAAATATTCAGGTAACATTTGGGGGGACTCTCGATACCCCATATGCATATTCAATCCTAAAATGAAGGCCCATTCTTCCAAAATTCAAAAGTAATCCAAATACATGAAGGAAAGTAAACCCTAATCAACAAGGACAACCATTTCTGCAAGGACAAAGAGTCTAAATTAATTTGGGTTCGAGTCAAATATTTCTCTATATATACCTCCCATCTCTTCATAATTCAATCATTCTAAACACACACAACATACATTATATGCAACTTATTCTTTTATATACCCTACACTAACTTAGGCATTAAAGTTCACCCAAGATCTTCGTGTGCGTGCACGAAAATGTTATCACTAGGAGACAAATATTTTCACCATCAAAACTCATTTTCATGAAAATACATCGATTCCTATATAGTTTATCATATAGCAATGTGTACTTATTGCTCTACCAATTAAAACTGATACAAAAAATAAACACAACAAGTGCAAATAAAAAAAATGCAGGAAATAGAAATCACTTTTGAAACCCTTAACCACCAAAACCAAAAAAAAAAATAAAAAAAATTAGATGTAAGAAGAATAACAATAGAAAAATAAAGATGGAGAAGCGCACAAATAGAATAAAGCTTCTTGTCGTCAAAGATGGAGTGTAAGAGGAGAGTGTTGAAGTTGAAATGGTAGAGAATTAGGAAAAGAGGTTCTAAAGGGTGAAAAAATGTGACTTTATTTGTTGTTTTTGTCTTAATAGTATATTATTTTTTAAAAAAATTTTAATACTTGTCATGAAGAGGACAACATAGTTGAATAAATTGAAAAATAGGTCTAAATACCAAGTATTTCAATTCTGTAAGATCAAATGAACATATCAGGGATTAAATGCAATGGAGGTCACCAAACTTTATATTTATTGAAATTTGGGTACTAAACTTCAATTTGTTTCTTTTTGGTCACCAAACTTTGATTTTGTTTCAAAAAGGGTACTGTCAAAAATTTTTAGTCCACTAAATTTCTCTTTATAACTATTTTAATCCATCAATCTCTTTATCTTTTCAATTTAGTTCATAAATTATAAAAATTTTGAAAGTTTACTTCTTTTAGACTCTAATACCACTCAGGATGAGTTTGCTCTTAGTAGGTGGAATCAAAATAATTTTCAAATTTTTTCTTATTTTCTATAAATATAAAAAATATTAATTTGTAATTTATTAACAGGTTCACACACTTAATTGTAACAAATAAAAATTGGGACACTTAATTATAAAATTTTGAAAAGCTGGGACTCCAAAATAGTCATTATCTCATCACAAAATTAATAACACCTCTCACATCTACGGTCTCCCACCATCGTGATCTTAACCTACCATCTCCATTAGGGGTGTGCATCGGCCGGCTCGGTTCGGTTTGATCCGTGATAGGTGAAAATTGGTATGTTAGTGGAGAGGTGGGATAGTGGACCGAACCGAGTTGAACAGAAGGTTAGAACCGACGGTTCCGTAAGCCGATAAAATCGGTTTAAATCAGTTTCGAGTTTTGGCTTGGGCTTTTAACATGGGCCTTGCACAATTTGTAACCCAAATGCTGTTAACTGAATAAATACTAACTATTTATACTTAATTTAAATTATGGAAGTACAAAATATTTAGCCCAAATGTTTAAGGCCTAAGAATACATACTAATAATACATATTTACTTTGAAATAATTACATATAAACATATTCACAAAATTAACATATGGACAACTGTTAATTATAAAAACTATATAATTACATATGATGAAATGTAATACCAAAAATAAATATTTCATTCTAAGAAATTTTGCTCTGTGTTGTTGTGTTTGTGTTGTGTTAATGAAGCCATAAGCAACATAAAAAATCAGGCATACCAGGTCCTACAAAAATTTTCAACAAAAAACAAATAATTGTGCTACAAAAAGTATCAAACCATAAAATCAGCAAGTTATGCAAAATAAATTGCAAATAAGTAACTTGGCTAAGCTCAGGATATTATTTTCAATTCATATAAAGGAACATGGCCACATTTTTTGGCTGCAATGAAATGTCACCCAAAAAAGCTTTCTCTTTTTCACAAATCGACAATATGCAACCATTTTTTTTCACAGAATATAACACATGCAACCACATATTTTTGTTTGAAAAAATATTATCTTAAGATCACAAAATGTTCCTCTGATTCACAACGTTTTTCAAAAAAAGAAATTTCTCTACAGAGCTTCCACCTTTAGGCTTTAGATTTCTTTACACATTTAACCAAGCTTCCACCTTTCAGATCAAATAGATCTCAAATAAATCTCATAGATCTATTAGATTCCACCATCATCTAATACGAGAGAAAAATGAAGGACATTAATATTAGCCATAGAAATCAAAGAACTAATTTAATACATAAATAATATAAGTTACTTCGAAATAGAACTTAACTTACACAAGAGAACAACACAAAAATACATAGAAGGAAGGAATGAGAACACAGATTGTTATGGAAACAAAAACCAAGAAGATTATATCAGAACAAGTTGTTTTGAATAGTTAGATAAGGCCATGAGGGATCAAATGGGAGTAGGAGTTGAGGGATGAGCAAGATTAGGGTTTGATTTAGAGATCTGAGAAGACAATCGATTAGGGTTAGACACACAAAAGAGAAGAAGTTGAGAGAAAAGGTAAGGCGACGGTAGGGTTAGAAACAAAAGGGGTGTGTGAAAATGAGAGAAGTAGGATTTTTGAAGAATAAGTGATTTATATATGTAGGGTTATAACCCTACATATAAAAATGACGTTGTTTCACTAAGTAAGGAAATTTTAGTAATTCGACAGGTTCGGTTTCTGAATTTCTTAAACCGAATCGAAAATCGAATACTGAAATCACATAGTTTCCCCATCCAAACTGCCCCACCTTCCTCCTTCTTCTGTGCCGGTCTTGCATCTTCAGTTCAGTTTTAGCGAGCAGGTTTGGTCCTGCCGATTTTTGCGCACCCCTAATCTCTATCCACCACCACCACTGTTTTCTTCTTCTTCATTTTCTTTTCTACCACCACCATCTACTTCATTCTCATAGATTCATCTAATTTATCTTCACAAATTCATATTCCAAACTACCTTTGCCACCATCGCCCCATCAACTGCGAGTGCTATTGCTGTCATTGCCGCCACGACCACCACCATCAATATAATTACTATATAATTTTTTCCCTATGCACGTCCTTCTTCCATACATGGGTAATTCATTGTAAAAAGACTTGATTTCACAAACTAATTTATACAAATTTGGTGGTTTTTTTTGCTAGTAAGTGTTTTTTTTTTTTATTACAATTTTGATATGTTATTGTATATTATATGGATTTTGCTTATGGGTTGTTATCATTATGAATTATGATTTCTTTAATTATTGTATTTTATTGTTTTACCTGCAAAAGTGCAATACTTTTTCTTAATAAAGCTTTGTGTGTGTTTGTGTTGAGTATGCTTATCATTCAGTTGTTTTCTTAAGTTTTTGCTTTATTTACTTTATTTAATTTATGGTGGTGGGTTTGGGTTTATGCTGGTGTTTTTGAGTGGTGATTGTTTAACTGTTAATGATGGTGCTGTAAAAAATTTGAGTGTTTAGTTGTTGTAATTACTACAACAGAGATTATAATCGAATCATAATTGCCAGTTTATTGTTGTGATTATGGTGGTTTCAAGTGGCAATGGCAGTGATTTTAGGTAGTAGTGATTTTTACTGTTGTAGTGATGCTCTCGGGTGGTAGTGATGGTGCTAATAGATAGTAGCTATGGTGGTGGTTATGGGCAGTTATGGTTTTGAGTAGATAGTAGTGGTGGGCATGGTTTTGATCTACTAGCTTTTGAGGAGTTTGATAAGGGGTAATGTGTACTACAATGATATATTTTTGAATTAAATAGATCAATCTAATTCTGATAGAGTGGGGAAGAGAAAAAAGAAAATATATAATTGTTATTATCTTTACCCATTGTTTGGTTCAATTCCAATAAAGAATTCTTTTCATTTCCAAATGAATTCAAAATTCATTTAAACCAAACATACGTTATTAATAAAAATTGATTTAGTTTCTGAAATGAATTTTACAAAGTTTTCTTTCAAACAAAATATATTTACTTGAATTCGCAAATAAATTATACAAAATTTTATGGAATTCATTTGAACCAAACAAATAGTTAATGTGATTCACTTGCAGTATTAAGGATGGGAGATTCACTTGCAGTATTAGGGATGGGAGATTCACTCTCGTAAATTGCCAAAATTTGAATCTTTTTGGGTGAAATTGCTAAAGAAAGTTAATTTTGGAGTTAATTGCACCTTGAATGATATAGTTCAAGGGGTGAATGATTACTTTAGCCATTAAGAAAGTATACTTGGCCGTACAAAGCACCTACTTTTGTGGGTTTATTGCACAAATTGTATCATAATTTTGACCCATGTTTCAAAATGGTACCAGATTTTCAATTTTGTTCTTTTTGGTCCCTTAATTTCAATTTTGTTTCAGATCATAATCCTCCGGTGAAGGAATTCCTGACGTGTCAACTAGAACAACAATATTCCAAGAATATTCACCATATAAGCCTCTTACTCAGCTTCCATGTCATTAAGTGGGGCCTATAACTTACAACTCCAAAAAAAAAATCCCTAAAATGTTACACAAACCAAATTTACAACACAAATTAAAAAAACAAAGCCAAATTAACAAAATTACTCAAATCAAATTAACAAAACAAATTACTCTAATCAAATTAACAAGCCAAATTAACAAAACAAATACCTAAATCACAAACCAAATTATAAACAAAAAATACTCAAATCACAAACTAAATTTACAAAATAATTTTTTTTAAAAAAGAAAACCCTTTCCTTCTTAAGACACCATTTCTGCAGCCAGCTCTGTAACTTTTACAATGGCTTCCATATTTTCAGCTCGTTTTGATGCAGCTGAAGCAGCTTCAACCCTCCTCTTAGCAGCTTCCTTTGCAGTGATGAGGATTGAACTTGAACTGTTTGTTCCATCATCACCCTTCAAGATGCGGATAAGGCATGGAAAGAAAGAAAAGAGGTGGATAAAAACATGGGTATAAGTCATATCACAGGCACATGTTTGAAGGATAAAAAGATGCAACACGAAATTACGTCAAGAATGATGGAATCTTGCAAACAAGAGAAATGATCTAATCTGCTGCTCTACGCAAATGGGGACAATGGAAATGATGGAAATTTGGCTGGTATGACTCGAAAGCTAGAAATGAAAGTGTCCAACAATCCAAAGAAACAAAACTCACCATCATCACAACACTTTCTTTTTTTTTTTTGGTATCCAAAGGACTGAAAATTCATTAATTTCCATGGACTATAAAAAATGCGGTTAACTAGATCCTCATCAGAGGTAATCGATACCAGAGCATCTAAATCCTCTATTGGCAATTGACAACGAAGAGGACTCACTTTTGTTCCACATAACTCTCCAAGCTTCAATATCAGCTCTGTACACAAAATAATAAAAAAACCACCACACAAACAGCTAAACCACCACACAAATTGCACTTTATAATCAAATCAATCACATACACTCTTTCATTCTCGCAATCGCTAAAACAAATGCAATCATAACAACAATTAGCACTAACTGGAAAATGAAATGGAATGATTAATAACAAGAACTTGAGTTTTGCACCAGTAGAAGAAGATGAAGAAAAAGAACAGACAGATCTAGTCCAGCACCGACCCTTGTAATCGTAGCAGTAGCCATCATTTTTTGACTCAGTGTCGCTATTTATCTTCTTCTTCTTCCTTGTGAAAATTCATTCTGTATCTATCGGTCAATAACATAATGAGAAGATAACTTGAAAGGAGAATGATGGGGAAGCGGGGCGATTGAATAAGATGGAGATTTAGAGAAGAAAAGGGTTGAAGTGAATGATTGAAGAGGAGAAGGAAATTCTCAAAAAAAAAAAAAAGAGGAGAAGGAAGGAACAGAGAATGGGAGAAAGAAGGGATTAGGGACTTAAGGATTTTTTTTTTTAAGTTGTAAGTTGCGGGCCTCACTTAATGACATGAAAACTGAGTAGGCAGCATATGTGATGAATATTTTTGAAATATTACTGTTCCAATTGACACATCAATAATTTTTCACTAAAGGACTATGATCGGAAGTAAAATTAAAATTAAAGGAAAAAAAAATCTGTTACCATTTTAAAATTTATGGATCAAAGTTATTTTACCATTTGTACAGTAAATCCAATTTTTATCTTCGTTTTCTTCAGGGAAAAAAAAAAAACGCAGCCGCTGCTCTTCTCTCCTTTCTCGGTTTCTCCTTGCTTCTAGCTTTCTGCTTCTCTGCTTCGCCTCTCCTTCTCTCCTTTCTCCTTTCTTGGCTCGCCTTTCCGTAGTTTCTTTGCTTCTATGCTGCTTCGTTTCTTTGTTTCTTCAACCAAATCGCACTTCCTTTCTTGAACCAGTTCACACAGGTATTTAAGTCTCTTATGCTTGATTGAAGTTTTGCTCTTAATTTTCTATTAGACAGTCTCTGACGATTGATTGAATTTTTGCTCTAATTTTTGCTTCGTTTCTTCTTTCTTCAATCATGACTGATTAACAATTTAAGCACATGTCCTCCATGAATAGCCAAATATCAAAAAAATGTGGACATAGTCGAGGAGAGCAGTGTTCGAACCGTCACCCTTACTCTCCCCATTGTGGTGGAGAATTAACTACTTCAACTAACTTAAAAAAACAATTTTAGCACACACTCCGATCTCAATTTTTTACTTATTTAGAAATTAGAAGATTTAATTCTGGCTTTCAAAAAGGAAATTCTTAGCTTAAAAATATAATGCATTATAAATTCAATAGTTTAATGTAATACATTTGAAATAGGTAATAAATTTTTTAATTTATAAGATGAATATATAATGTTTAAAAATTATTTTTATATTTATAATTAACTGGCAAGTATCTTTTATCATTAAAAAAATAAAAAATTAACGGTTGAATTATTGACTCCAAGGTTGAACCCCTTGTTCGGGTCAGTTGGTTGCAAGGAGGTGGTAGCCCAATAAACTGCATATTGGTAGGAAAAGCTGCAGCCCGCATAGATAGCCACGCAACTCGAAAAGCAAAGACGAGCAAAAACATCAGTGGTGTTCGTTGGAAGCAAATACGACTACAAGTGAATCTGATCTCATGCAGTTACCAATCCGTAAGCAAGCAATATGACGCTTGAAACTTTGATTGTATGACAAGCTTAGCTAGGTTCTGGAAATTAATTTGCACATAAGGTGTTTGAATAAATGACTGAACTGAACTTTGTTATGTAAGCGTTAACATTTTATTCATGAACCATTGGCTTCTTTGGATGCTGTAACTAACTAATTAAGACAATCCTGCTGTAGGTTTGTCTGGTATCTGACAGAAGTAGCAGGCATTTGAATACAATGGGAAAAGCTTCAAGGGATAAGAGGGTAATTAAATTAAATGCTTATATTGAAAAGCTTCTTGTTTTAGTTGCGTTAATAATATATCATTGGGTTTCGTAGGATATCTACTACAGAAAAGCCAAAGAAGAAGGTTGGCGTGCTCGCAGTGCCTTTAAGCTTCTCCAAATAGATGAGGAATTCAATATTTTTGAAGGTTTCTTGCTTCTCTTTTTATTGTTTGGAATATCTAAATAAATGTCAGAATTCAGTTTAATTGAATTTTATCTGGAAGATGCTTATCTAGTTTATGGGATCCAATTCTTTCAACTTGAAAGGACCAAGGCATTTTGAAAGAAATAAAATCATGCCATTGTACATTATTTATTCCAAACAAGGAAGGTGTCTACCTGTGAGAGAAAAGAATTAGGTCACAAATTGTTTCAGATAGTGATAAACCTTTTGTTGTTTGATCATGATTGGATTTGTAGGGGTGAAGCGTGTGGTGGATTTATGTGCTGCACCTGGTAGCTGGAGTCAGGTATATTTAATTTGAATGGTTTTCTTCCGCTCAATTTTCTAAGATACGGTTATTTAAAGGGAAATATTTTCATGGACAAATGGAATGATATCTTCCTTTCTCTATATTCTCTCTTTATTGCGCAAGCAATTGACAAGGCTTGTTAACTAGTTTTTTGATCCCTTCATTTGCAGGTTTTGAGTCGTAAATTATATCTACCAGCAAAGCTTACACAGGATTCAAGGTCAATTTTCAGCTTGTTAATTCTGAAATGCATGCCTGATTCAATATTGTGTATATACCAACTTTAGGATTATGTCTTCCTGACTACCTCTTGAACTTAGGTGCCCTGGCAGTGCCATGTCTGAATCAATATTGTGAATATACCAATCTTAGGATTATGTCTTCCTGCCTACCTCTTGAACTTGGATGCCCTGGCAGTGCCATGCTTGAATCATTATTATGAATATACTAATCTTAGGATTATGTCTACCTGACTACCTCTTGAACTTGGATGCCCTGGCAGTGCCATGCCTGAATCATTATTATGAATATACTAATCTTAGGATTATGTCTTCCTGACTAGCTCTTGAGGTTGGATGCCCGGGCAGTGCCATGTCTCAAATTAAAAACAGACTGGGGACTGTTACATGTTGTGTAATTTACTTTTGATAAATCTTTTTAGTTGATTTCTGTTGAATCTATAAATTGTCTAGGTTTCTAAGGTGCCACTTTTCCAGGTGTGAGTTGGTTCAATCACACATTCTTGACAATGCAGCATTCTTGCTAGAGGCTTTCCAGTATCCCTATGAGAAAAATTATAAATTGATTTTGCACTTGTCTTTTTTCTGTTTGTCTTAAGTGACTCAAACTTATCATTTTAATTCACCTGGTGTATCTTGAGCACACTGTTAATAGATGTGCACTAGTATTCTTGGCAAATAACTCATGAACTATCTTGTTAAAATTTGTTTATGCTCACACTTGTGGATGAAGAATATCAAGTTTGTATGTGATTTAAATTTGATGCATCTAGTAAATGAATGAACATGAATCCATTTACCTCAGGTCAATTTTCTTGTGAACATGCTGTTTTGGGTAATTTTTTTTTTTAATTTAGCTACCCAATTCAAATATTTATATAAGCCAATTTGCAACCAACTTTAAGCTACTATAGTTTGGCTTAAAGTTTGGCATTAGTTTGTAGAAATTTGGTCTAAAATAGGAGAGTTGTTTGTAGAAATTTGTAGAAAGGTGAGGATGATTTGGTATTTTGTCCCACATTAGTCATGGGTATCATGAATAGCAAGCTGCCTTTATTTATATCTATATAAATATAACAAAGCTAAGCTCTCTCTCTAACATTATGTTGAGTGTTACTTTTATCTTTTTGCCATGTGGCAACATAAATTAGTATAATAAAAATATTTCTAATATCATATCGTCTTAAAACTAACATTTATGAATGCTAAAAAAATTAATACTCAAAAGAGTTTTATCATATCCTTTGATTCCCTATAACTTTCATGTCTTTTGGTTCAAAGTAACTCTCCATCTAATTAAACTAATTTTGGACTCTCCAGGTACTATATGTTTCTTTTGTTATGTAAGTGCCATAAATATGGAGAGTTTCTTATGTTTGGAATTGAAGTTTTTTCTCTTTTCTCATTTCACCTTTAAATATAGATCAATTTCATTGACTTTGTAATTTAACAAAGGACCTATTAAGCATTTCAAAGAGAATTTGATAGCCTCTTTCACCCTCTATTCTTATTGTTAACAAATTTAACTTTAACCAACTATACAAATTAATTATCGCAACAATTGATTTACTCTCACAAGGAAAAACAAAACCTGAATCGATTGCTCTTCTGGGCAGCTTGACAAAGGAATACACTTTGTAGGAGCAACATCCTATTTTCAGTATCTCTATTATCATAGGTGATTTTTCCTCTATATTTTTTCTTTTGTCCTTTTTGCATGCATGTTGATAGACAACTAAAATGGAACTTGTAAGTTTCATATAACACGCAAAGTTGGAGAGTATAGAACTTTTTATAATTCCCTAGAGGGTATTTTTTTTCAGAAGTTAACTTTACAAAACCAACTAAATTGTGGAAATTTGATGTTTCTAGGAATCAGTTGAGGTTGAGAGTAGCCACTTTTTTTTTTAATTAAATATATTTGGAGATTTTGAATATTAGTTCTTAAAAGTCTCTGATAGCTTCATTTATTAAAATACTTAAATCACGTGAATTTGCCAATATATGAAGTGTGATTGTTGTTTTTAGGGAAAAGGTGCAAATTGGACCCTGAACTTGGCACCAAAGTTGACATTGGACCTTAATATATATTTATTTAAAATTTTGGACCTTAGTCTTTGAAAATTCAAATATATTGGACCCTTCTTCAAAGAATTGTTACAATTAAGGTCCAAAAAATTAGTTCGAATAACAATGAAAATTAATGAAATTGGTTTCAAAAGACAAATTTATGAAGTTTTTAAAAATTTTTATTATTAAAAAAATATATTTTTTTTAATTTTTAAAAATTTTAAAAAAGTGAAAAAATATTTTTTATAGACCTAGAAATTTTAAAAAAATTTTAAAATTTTACAATTAAGTTATATATATATATATTTAAAAAAGAATTATAAAATTTTTATACAGTTAATACATTTTTAAAATTTTTAAAGTTTTTATAGATTTAAAAATTATTAAAAAATTATTGAGTGCATGGAAATTTTTTATTCTTTTTTTATTTAAATATGTCATTTGATTATAAATTTTTAAAATTTTTATAGACAAAACAATTTTAATTTTTTAACCTTTCTAAAAAATTAGGAAAATATATTTCTATGTATATAAAATTTTAAAAAATTTAAAAACTTCATAAATTTATACTTTGAAACCAATTTCATCAATTTGCATTATTATTCAAACTATTTTTTATTAATTAACATTAAAGTTAAACTTGATTTTGATTTTTTGGACTTAATTGTAACAATTCTTTGAAGGTATATTTGAATTTTCAAAGATTAAGGTCCAAAATTAAAAAAAATATATATTAAGGTCCAATGTCGACTTTGTGCCAAGTTCAGGGTCCAATTAGGACATTTTCCCTTGTTTTTATTTGGTTTTGGAACTTCTTTATTTTTTATTGTCTAAATATTTCTCAAAATTATTAGATAAAGTGATTTCAAATATGTAATTTATAATTTTATTATAATAATAAAATATGCTCTGGATGAAGACTAGTTATATGTGCCCTTTCATTCTGTTGATCCCCGTGCTCATTGGCAAATATGTTTGTGGTAGGTCTGCTCTTATTATTTATAGTATATAAGTTATATCAATGTAAAACTTTGTAAATTAATATTTTGAAAAAAAGTCAAAACCTTTTTCGTGTATGAGTCGATAACTCTTGATTATAGTATTAGACCTAGCTTGAAATTGCTGTTTCTTCTAGTGACATTTGAGCTTCAGCTTCTTTAAAAAAAGACTAAACACATTAATGTTTGACTCAGCTAACCTCAGGATGCTTATGCCCCTATGCAAAATTTCACGCCTTCATTATCTTACAAGAAAAATTGTGAGAGTAAAATGTATATTGTCAAAATAGGAAAAATTAAACAAAAGGAAACATGAAAATTATTCTTGCTTTATCATGCATTCTGTTGAGGTGGTATTTTTTTTTTTTTTTTTTGGTGATTTGCAGGAGTGAGGATCTTCCTCTTATTGTGGCTATTGACTTGCAACCTATGGCTCCAATTGAAGGTGTTATCCAAGTACAGGGTGACATCACTAATGCAAGAACAGCTGAAGTGGTGAGGAACTGATGATAGTTTTTTTATCTCAACCTTCACATCAGTTTCTGAGTCACTTTATATAGAATGCTTATGCTTGTTGTTTCTTTAAAATTACATGGTTTATAAAAATGATCTTGGTTGGATTTGAATGTAATTGATCATTCCTAAGCATGTATTGGAACTTTTAGTCTTCACATGAGAAGTCATAGTTTAAACTCTTGTTTTCAAGTTGTTTATCTAAAAATTGAGCAAGTTCATTGGACTTTTGTGTATGAGTGTTGCTAAGAGGGCAAGCACTATATACTGGCCTATGACTGCCATTTAGGTGTAAAAAGGTGCTTGTCTTGGATGAGGCGTGTGCATTAAGTTGAATGCTTTGTATGACTCTAGGAATGCCAAAAGGAATCTATTGGTAATATGATCGCCAGATGGCTAGATTAGAAGACTGACCACATAAAGTATTTTCAGGCTGACATCAAATAGTTGAATCTTTTTGATTGCTCTTCCTCTGTTATCTATTGTTTCGAGATGGGCTTGCTTGTGCTTTAATATGATAAACCACACACAGTTCTTATTATTCTTGTGCAATAGACAGGGCTTTATTCTCATCTTTATTTCTTTTACAGGTGATTAGACATTTTGATGGCTGCAAGGCTGACCTGGTAGTATGTGATGGTGCACCTGATGGTATGAAATTGCCAGTTACTGTCCTTCCTTTGTATTAAATGGTTAATTGTTTTGTTGTTTAGCACAATGTTGTTTATTTTATTTTATTTTATTTTTTTTTGCTTTCCAAAAACTTGATTGATTCCATCATCCTGATTTGCAGTAACTGGTCTTCATGACATGGACGAGTTTGTTCAGTCTCAACTTATACTAGCAGTAAGTGTTCAGATTCCTATTTGACAATGCTTACTCCTGTATGCTTAACGATTGTGCCTTCCTTCCATGATGGAATGTTAATGCATGTGATACACATTAAGATTTCTCTATGATTCAGTCTCACTGAGATTTTTTCTTCCCAAAATGTGAGTTATTGGTAGCATAATGTCACGGGGCCATTACCATTTTCGGTCCGTAACAATAAGCTCGTATTTTAGCTTAATCCAACTTATAAAGGATAGGAAAATCCCATAATTAAGCCCATGAACTTTACTATTTTTTTTTATTGAGCCTGTCAAGTGAAAATATGTTCTATTGAGCCCCTGAACTATGCAAGTTGGTGTTACTTAATGGTATAGTTTGGCAACTCATTAGCACATGCTTTCAATTAAAGGGCTCAATAGCGAAACGTAAAAAAATTCAGGGGGAATGTTATGATTTTTCCTAAAGTACACGATACTAAGGGTGCTGCAAAATTATGCTCCAATTAACCATCTATTTAATTTTAAAAATTCACATATTAGAGGAGACAGGTTTCACAAAAATGCCTTTTGGCTGCAGCAATCTAGCCAGCTTTAGTTTAACAGCACAGATTTGGGTCATGTACCTGATGGCTTAATTTTGGATGCTGCTAGTCTGAACGAATTCCCTTAGGGCTGATTTTAAGAGTTAATGATCTATTTGAATGAGGAATTATTCTAAACAGAACATAAGTATTGAGTTTATGACTTGGCTCTTAGAGTTATAGTTTGTTTGCTGCTTCTTAAAGTTGCCTAACTGAGTTGCAGGCCTAAAATTAAGTTCGTCAATTTTACCTTTAATGAAATGTTCATGAAGAAAATAAGCAGAGATTATATTGTGTCTTAACTTCTATATTATTGTGAAATATCAGAGTTTTTTTGTTTTTTTGTTTTTTTTTTTTTTTTGCTGTTATTAAAATTTTGCAGCAGTAACTTAAACAGCTACCATTGTTTCATTCCATTTGAAATAGCAGATCATGTGTCTTTTGCTCTGTTTGTTCGTATTTTGTCTTGAGGGATGTGTGTGAATCTCGTTCAGGTTCTTCTTAGACTAATTGTGGCTCTGACTAATCATTTTGTTTTCAGGGCTTGACAATCGTCACACACATACTTAGAGAAGGTGGGAAATTTATTGCTAAGATATTTCGTGGAAAAGATACTAGTCTTCTCTATTGCCAGGTAGAGGATATGTTTGCTTTAGTCCTCATCTTCGAATTAAGTTTATGAGATTTCATGAAGATTGTTACTTCAATCATTTCCTGACATTCTAGGAATAGTTTGTTCTTAGGTAATTCTATGCTTCATGTAGGGGTATAAATAAGCTGAGCCGAGCTTTTAGCAGCTTGAGCTAGAGATACTTTTTTTTTTTTTTTTTAATTGAGCTCAAATAGAGATCAGCTTTTAGAAACTTGAGCTTGACTCAAGCTCGGCTCTCTTTTTTATTGAATTTGATGTTTTTATTCATTTATTTTTATCTGAATAATATTGTTTCAATATAACCTTTTAATAATAAAATTTGTTACATTTAGGGGTGAGCAAAATCAAACCAAAATTACTCAAAACCGAATTAACAAAATTTACAAATATAAAAACTGAACCGAACTAACCAAACATAACTTTTTATGCTAAAAATTGAACCAACCAAACCAAAACCGAAATTTTAATATGTAATTTATTTTAAGATTTTATATCAAACTAGTCGCGGCGGATTGTAAAATAAAATGATTAAATAAATAATTGGAATAGAATAATAATTAAATAAATTAAAAATAAAATATATCACATTAATTTTAGTTATTTTCTATAATTTTAGTTATGTTCTTTAATTTTTGTTGCCGTAACTTTTTAGTTATAACAAAATTGTTTTTAAAATGATTAGATTAATATTGAAGTATGTATAATAATGTTTTAGTTAAAAAAATAATATTAAATAATTACTGTAATTTTTTATTTTTTAATGGTTTAGAAAAAATATTTTGAATGATTTAAGGTTAAAAAATACCTAATATATAAATACTTTTAAAGTTTTAGTAGTACTGAGAGCATCTCCAACGCACTCTTTATTTCACCTAAACTCTTTATTAGAAAGAGTGATTGTAAAAAATAGGACTCCAACCCACCCTCTATCTCTAAATTATAGATTAGAGAGTGATTTTGTAGAGAGCCAAAATTCACTCTCTCACTCTTTATACAAAGTTTAATTAATGCACCTCTATTTTCTATACATATCCTTGTTTTCTATTGGCTTCTTTTATTACCTAATTTTTTTTCCTCTTTCTTTCCACAATATTCAAAAATTAAAATTAAATACTTCTAGGATAAAACAAAATGAAGAGTGAAATATAAAGAATGTATTGGACTTAAATAAAATTGTTTACTCTTTATATTGAAAGATTCCTTAAAATGCTCTTTGTTATCTAGAATATGCTCTTTATTTTAAAGAATACCATTAGAGATGCTCTGAAATATGTATAATAGTGTTTTAGTTAAAAAAAATAATACTACATAAGTTAAAAAAATAGTACTAAATAACTATGGCAAAAATTTTATTTTTAATAAAAAATTAGGATTTTTAAAAGTTTGACACATTAGCTTTTAGAGTGAATGCTCAAATATGAAGATGAACACTTGGCAAATTTTTAGCTTAATGACTTTAGAACTCAGCACTTAATATATATATATATATGTATATAGATTATTATTGTTATTATTATTATTTATATATTATTTAAAATATTTTAAAACTAGAAAGTAAAATTTGGTTTTTCTGTGTTTTCGTTTTAACTAAAATTGTGATATATAAAACTGAATTGAATCAAAAATGATTTTTGTTTTAATATTAAAATCTCAATCGAACCTTCATAAAATTTGAACTGAACCGATTGAATGACCGATCCGAACTACGTGACCCAAATGCTCACCCATAATTTGCTAATTTCACATTTTTTAAATAAAATATTTATATGTCAATATCTTTTAAGTTATGCATGTAATATTATTAATATACCATATAACTTATGTAACACAATATAGTTTAAATTTTCTATTTTGTCATATTGATTATTAAAATTTTAAACTTTAAATATCAAAATTTAATTAAAATTTATCGATCAATTATGAAATAAACAAGCCAGCTTGTGAGCTGACAAGCCGAGTATCATTGAGCTCAAACTCAAAATTGAGCTATGGCTTGGCTCATTTACACAGTTACACTAATGAAGGAGTTCGAATGAACTTATTAAGTTGAACCTCGAGTTGCTCATGGGCGGCTCGACTTATTTACACTCCTAGTTCCGTGTTTGAAAAATCTGTGGGCAATGGATGAGGCTAATAACCAGAGTTCCAATTGCTGATATAAGCTCAACCAATGAACTTGATAATGTTCAGCTAATACTATTGTGGATTGTTGACCAAGTGAAGGGGCAGGTTTTCTGTATTTTAATACGTCAATAGATGTCAGGTGTTATGGTTGCATGATGTTTGCATATCAGTAACTGAATATTAGTAATTTATCTTTAGTAACTGAATAATTAACTGCCTTGTCTTATTTGGATACAATCAACTTTCTTTCTAATTATGCACATACTTAGAAATGCTGGCAGGTATTTGCAGTGCACTCCTGCATCAACCCTTAATTCATTTGATTCACAATTTGAGGTCATGATCGAATGAAATACGTTTTGTTGCCTCAGATGACTGTTATGTTTGATTTTCTGTTGCAGCTCAAATTATTTTTCCCTGTTGTGACTTTTGCAAAACCCAAAAGTAGCCGCAATTCCAGCATAGGTAAGATGTTACCTTAATCTTCTTCTCTGTTTTTTTCTTGGCAGCTTACCTACTTAGTTCTCTATGTGATGTCAAGTTCATGTTTGTTAATGCCTTAATGAATTGAAGCACTTTTTTTCCTGTGACTGCAAGTCTGCACTAGAAAGCCATTTCTTGAAAATGAGTTCTCATTAAAACATGCTACGGAATGCAATTTTATAGGGTATTCTAGTTACCTGAAATTTTCTGTTTTTCATTTCCATGATTGTTGTTTTGCATGCCTTCTTTTGCGAGTCTGATCTTTGTGGGCTGTCAAAAAGGAGTTAAAGTGGATTTATAAGTTCTACAGTAGAAAATATTGGAAAAGAAACCACCATCACTAGCCAAAACTTGGTGGACGTGAATTAACTAGTCTGTAACACCTGTGATGATAGGACTTAAACTAGTAGATGATCTTATATGCAGTGCTGAACACATGCCTAAAGCCAATAATACTGTGTTCTTAATGCAGAGGCTTTTGCAGTTTGTGAGAATTATGCCCCACCTGAGGGATTTAATCCGAAAGATTTGCATTGCCTCCTTGAAAAGGTGGGCAGTCCTTCAGGCATGGATGGTCTAGGTAATGAACATTCTAATAAGTATTATTGTTTTTATATGTATTTTTATGTTTAAATCTGTGCATCCCTTTTATGCATTGTTAAACAAAGATGCATAGAATATTATACGAGGTTTGAAGGGTGATATTTTCTCAGAGAATTATCAGCAGAGACATCATGATTAATGGATAATGTCTCAAATCCTTTCTGCAATTCATGACTAATCACATTCAGCAAAATATACTTTTCGCCTTCTTGCTCTTTGTTATCTTATTTTGTCATCCATGGGACAGCTCATGCGTGACGAGCAATGTTTTCGGCTTATCTTCTTTTTTATTTAAATTCTTGTCATAAAGTATAAATGATTGGCCAATCTAGCTTGTTCCAGCACTCACAGTCAACTGCAATCATTGAGATTAGCGGAATTGAGGCTAAGAGCTATTGAGAAATAATACATGAAAGGGCTATTAGATTGTTGAATTGGATTTGTGTGAACAGTGCAGGCTGCCACTACTCTGCAATTTGTCTTATATAGCCTGATGCTTTCTGTTTTAATGCAAGTGCACGTCATCTATTTTGCAAAAACTTAGAAAGCCCTCTTTTTTTATTATCTGGAAAGACAAGCAATTCTTTTTCAATTCTTCCGCAATAATTTGAGGGGGTCTTTTTCTTAACAAAAAAAGTTCTGTATGGTCTCAGCACCAAGTCTTTTATCCAGTAACAGAAAGAAATACACAAATGTTTAGATTCCTGATTCTATGGAAGTATTATAAATATATCTTGTTTTTATTTGCTGTTATCAATTTACAGAAAATTGTATTTGTGGCATTACAGATTGCAGCAGTGGTTGGTTGGAAGGACCAAATAAGGTATATATCCCATTTCTAGCTTGTGGGGACCTTAGTGGGTATGACTCTGACCGATCATATCCGCTGCCGAAAGTTGCTGAGGGCACTTATCAGAGCTTGGATCCTGTACAACCTCCAATTGCCCCTCCTTACAAGAGAGCTCTTGAAATGAAAAAAGCTTCTAATCATGGCATCCGAGACCTTGAAAAACTCTCCTTGGATTCTTGATTTGGCCTTCAGATAAATTCATTTTTTTAGCACATGTTATGACGAATTTATGAGGTACTAGTTTTGTTGTACTTGCATGTTACTGGATTAAAACTATAATTATTCTGCCCCAACTGTTTTTTCTCATAATGATTTATTATAAATGCCTCTGGAGTTGTTTCTTGGTTGGCTTCTCGTGGACACTGGGGCTGAAGGGGAAGGAGGAAAGGTGAGATTTGAGAACATGGGAAGAAGGGGAAGTCGGTAAGGATCTGGGGAGTGTTTATTGTTGAATTAATATGACAGAGAGAAAAGAGGAAATTACATAAAGATGCCGAAGATAAAGCTAAAAGATTGCATGTGGCTTCTCATAAAATTATCTAGCTAGGGCAGTGATCATGAAAATTTATGCCTCTTCAAGAAGGTCGGCTCTGAATGTACGGGCATGGGCTGTGCATGTGGCATAGGTTAATTAATTTATGTATAGGTTTTATGTTTTTTGGGCCATGCTTAAAAGTTGTCCTATCCGGTAAGTATTCACCCTTTTCTTGAGGGAAGTACGAAAGCTAAGAAGATTGCATCGTGTGATCATGTACAATAGATATGGGTCCATCTCTTCTCCATCACCATAGGTCCATCTATACGTTTACAAATGGTTCAAGAGAATAAAAAAGAAAATGAATATCCTTATTTTACAAATGGAGATGTGAGATTTTGCATAGATATTATTTTGTTTCATTTGAAAATGAAAGAATATCCTTATTTTAAAGAAAGGCAAAATGCATTCTGGCCCTGGACTCTCACCTTTTTTTTTTTTTTTTTTTTTTTAATATTTCACACCTTTACTAAATTTTCGGTACATTGCAGCCCTTCATTCTCAATTTCAGATATTTTGAGCTTCTGCTGCAAAATTGATGGTTAAAATATCCACATTAGTCCATGTAATTTTTTTAAAAAATTATTTAATTTTTAAAATTTTTATTATTAACAATTAAATCCATACAATTACTAAAATAATTCAATTAAACTTATTAAAAATTTTAAAAATTATAGATTTTTTTTATATAATTAAGATGTCAATCACCTAGTTCTAATATATTTACAATAATAAAAATATATGTAGTTATAAAAATTATGACATTTAATTACGCATTAGATATTTATACAATTAATACAAAAGATGGCAAAAATTAATACATAATAAATTTTTAATTAATGAAAAATACATGAGCCATTTAATAAATAAATTGATACTAGTGAAAAATTGTAATATTTTTCAATTAAAAATAAATAAAATATTATTGCATACAGTCATCATTCTTACTATTTATATTTAGTAAATTAATAATTCTATTAATTAAGTTTTTTAAATAAATAAATCATTAATTTACGATAAATTTTTGAGCGACTTTATTTTTAGCTACTTTTATTTTACTTTATTCTTATCATCGTAGGATGAAAGTATATTTTATCATCCAACGGTGGTTATTAGCAAAGTGTACTTTACTTTGTAAAAAAGAAAGTAATTATGTGAGATGCCTTAATTGATTATAATTTTATCTTTAAAGTTATGATATTTAAATTTATAATTTTTCCTAGTATTTTATTTATTAAATATCTCATATATTTTTTGTTGATTAAAAATTTACTATGCATAATTTTTATCATATTTTTATATTAATTATATAAATATTTAATACACAATTAAGATATATCATAATTTTTATACCTATATATATTTATACTATAATAAATCTCTTAGAAATAGATGATTGACATCTGAATGATACAAAAGTATATAATTTTTAAAATTTTTAATAAGTTTCATTGAATTATTTTAGTAATTGTATGGATTTAATTGTTGATAATAAAAATGATAAGAATTAAATAGAAATTTTTTGAAATTACAGGGACCAATTTGGATTTTTTAACTGTCAATTTTCTAATAAGGACTCATTGTGCCAAAAATTGAGAGTGAAGGGTTGCAATGTGCCTGTAATTTAGTACAAGGGTGAAATGTAAAAAAAAAATTGAGAGTATAAGGAGGCCAGAATGCGTTTTGCCTTAAAAAAAAAAGAAGTATCACTGAAAATGGTGGCTATAATATAAGAAATATGTGTGAGATGGAGAGTTAAGAAAATGAAGAAAAGAAAGAAAAGAATTATCCAGGTGTCTGAATTTTTCAATTTTTGCTATTTTAGTGGTATTTTTTTTTTGCAATCGAGTGTGTAAACTCTTTATTTTTTAATTAAGTGTTTCCGACCAGTATTTGGTGACCTGAGTGTTGACTAATCACTAATGGGACCTTTTTTTTGTGTAAATACACATTTTGCATGCCATACATGCAAATAATTTAATTTCTCTAAAATGCCCTTGATTCATTCTTCTTCCCCAAAAAGGAATTAGGGCAAACAAAAAAGTATTTGCTTGTTAGCCAAAGACATGGACAATTCATCACTAGGGGTATGCATCGATCGGTTATATTCAGTTTGGACCGAACCGCCGATGAACCGATCGGTTTAGAGTAAGCACAAATTACAACCAAATCGAGCCGATAAAATATTAAAAAATCGACGGTTCGATAACTGAAATTGATCTAGTTACTTTGGATCGAGGATTCGGTTTGGGCCAATTGGGTTGGCTATTAGTTTTTGGGCTTTTAATTGAACTAGTTTGAACATTTATTTGACTAATAAAGTATTGTTTCATATGAACTAATAGTGTTAGCCTTTGGGCTTAAGTGTACATAATTATACTTACAAAATATTGGGCTTCCACCACCCAAATGAATCATAAAGAAATGGCTTCGACTAGTGTTTTGTTTCCACTTCAATAATAACTAATAGTTATAAATTTATAATTACAAAAGAAGCAACAAAATTACAAGTGGGAATTGATCTACGAAAATAAATCAAGTATATAAGCCAATTCAATAATAAAATGAAAGAGCAAAGATAATTGAATTTGAGGCTCAAGTTGCAATGGTAATCATCACAGAATACCAAATGCTCATCTTTTGGCAGTAGGTTGATGAAATAATAAAGATGTTTTCCACCAAAGAAAGTGAAGCAAATAGTATTCATTGAACTGAGAATAAAAGAGGTGGACGCACATAATCATTGCCTCAAATTCATAACAGAAATGTCCAAGTCATATAAAAGAACACATGCCATATTTCAGGCAATATAAATAAAATGTCACTAATGAAACTTAAGCAAGTATTCTTTTTTATAATCAAACATAATGGTGGAAGCTTCGTCATTACCCCATAAAAAATGCAAGTGAAATAGTGAGACAACAACAATTTGTAGATCAAGTTGGTCATAAGACTCAGAATTAATCTACGAAAATAAATTAAGTATATAAGCCAATTCAATAATAAAATGAAAGAGCAAAGATAATTGAATTTGAGGCTCAGGTTACAATGGTAATCATCACAGAATACCAAATGCTCATCTTTTGGCAGTAGGTTGACGAAATAATCAAGATGTTTTCCACCAAAGAAAGTGAAGCAAATAGTATTCATTGAACTAAGAATAAAAGAGGTGGAAGCACATAATCATTACCTCAAATTCATAACAAAAATGTCCAAGTCATATAAAAGAACACATGCCACATTTCAGGCAATATAAATAAAATGTTAGTAACGAAACTTAAGCAAGTATTCTTTTTTATAATCAAACATAATGGTGGAAGCTTCGTCATTACCCCATAAAAAATGCAAGTGGAATAGTGAGACAACAACAATTTGCAGATCTAGTTGGTCATAAGACTCAGTTATATTCACATGCATAAAACATAGCCAAATAGCATAAAATCAAGCAACTATAGCATATAAAAAAAGCAACAATAATAAATTCAGAGTGAGTGTGTAAATTTACTGAAGATGTTAGCAAATAAACTAACAAACTATGATGCTTCATTAGTTCCTGAAGTCCATGAAAGGCCATTGCCCATTTGAGGAAGTTCT
The DNA here is from genome assembly GCA_949671775.1 of Mallotus repandus. Classification (NCBI taxonomy): domain Eukaryota; kingdom Viridiplantae; phylum Streptophyta; class Magnoliopsida; order Malpighiales; family Euphorbiaceae; genus Mallotus; species Mallotus repandus. Next base: position 15,310 of record CATIWM010600971.1, on the reverse strand, counting down.
GCCAACAAAGTTAAATGAATAATTAGAAAGTACCAATACAAATGTTAAATTTGAAATGTAAATAGAAAAGTAAATAAGAATGGTGTAGATCTTCGTCAAGATTATCAACATCATCAATGGCTTTTTTAAATGAAATTGGCTTGTTAGATAATCGAAGCTGATCTTAGGTGCAAATAAAGGCTTCAACTATCTTTGGAGTTAAAGAACTCCTAAAGAAATTAAGAACTCTACCCCTTGTGCTGCATGCTAATTCAAAAGCAACAGTTGAAATGGTAACTACCAATACATCTTTGGCCAAACGAGAAAGAACAAGGAATCTTTCAGAATTAATCTACCCTAAATGCAGACTTAATCTCATCATATTTCTCAAACACTTTCTCATATAACCAGGCTGTTCGAAGCATCAAATAAGTGGAATTCCACCTTGTGGGGACATCAAGAGATAAAGATGATTCGCACTCCACCCCAACCAAATCAGTCAATTCTTTAAACTTTCTAAGCCTAGCAGGTGAATTCCTTATATACCTAACTGCCTCCCTAACTTTTTTTACAGAAATATTCATATCTTCTAACCCATTCTATAAAATGAGGTTTAGAATATGTGCAATGTACCACACATGCAAGTATTTTACCCTAATAGAGCTTGTTCCTTAAGACAGTAACTTTTTTCCTAAAATATGACATTGCAGTATTATTGCTAGATGTATTATCTAAAGTCACTGTGAACACATTCTTCACCCCCTAATTAAGCAAATAATTTTGTATTGCCTTGGCAATAGACTCACCTTTGTGTGAGGTGAGAGAAATAAAAGATAAAATCTTCTTGTGGAGCTTTCACTCATTATCAATAAAATGTGCAGTGATGCACTTGCAGTAGAGTCTCTGAATTAAAGTACAAGAGTCAGTTGTCAAACTGAATCTTTGATAATGATCTTTGAAAAAAGTTTTCAATTTAAGTCTTTCATCTAAGTACATGATGTAAATGTCTCTACTAATAGTCCACCTAGAAGGGATTTTGAATCTAGGACAACAAGCACACATTAACTTTTGGAAACCCTCCCCTTCTATAAATTTAAAAGGAAGTTCATCTACTATAACCATTTTAGAAAGTTTTTTCCTAATTAGGTCTTGGTCAAATATTCAAGTCCCAATTACCTTAACAGCCTCAGATCCAGATGCTTCCATATTATTAGGTTGTAAAGTGAGCAAAGACTGCCTAGAGTCTTTACTATGAGGATTTTTTGTGCAAATCAATTCATGGCAACTGACCCATCACCCGCAGACCGATCTCCCACCATCTGAACCACCTAAACCGCTTTCTTACCAGATTTTATCTGACTTAATCTTCTTTTTTGGGCCGGGATGGACCAAAATTCTAGGGCCGGGCATGTCTTGCACACCCCTATTCATCATCATCATCATCAGCTTGGTAGTAGCAGCTCCAACAAGATCAACTTACCACCTTGTGAAACCTTTATTTCGTCGCTCATGTCATCGTCAAACTATTAGAGATCACAAGTTAAACTCTAATTTAACCTTTGTAAGCAAACAAATCTGAATTCTCTTTCTCTTAGATTCTCTCACTTTCTTCAACTTTCTCCTCATGTCGAAGCTCATGCTATGTTTGCTATTCACCTCCATAAGCTTCTCATTTATGATGATTGGCCTGAATTGTTATGTTTCAGTGTTGTTCTCCCTAAGCTTCTTCAAGAAGTATCGAGCTAATTAAAAAACTAAGTGATCAATCGGTCGTGCAATGGAGGAGAACAACAATGGAGGAGATATTGCAAAATTCTTCAAGTCATTAATTTGCAATTGATGATTATTATTATTAGTATTTGAATTTTATAGGTACTGAGTGATTGAATATGTGATCACTCTAGTAGTAGCAAAGGTGGTCTAGTGACCTCTCTTAGAGCTTTTAATTTTTTTCCCTAATTCCTTTTGTTATATCAGCTACTATAATTGTTGGAGTTGTAAATATTGTTGATGGGTTAGTTCAGATTTGTATATTGGGTATGCTCTTATTGATATGTACTTTAAGCTTTCTTTAAAAATAAAAAAATTCAAAGTGGTTGCTCTATAGTTTCTCCAAAGAACCTTATTTGCGGTCTTCTTGTAGAAGAAAATACAAGGGACCCCATTGCAAATTCTTAAAGAAAAGTATAAACACAAAAACACAAACAAAAAAAACTTTGATTTTGCGTACAATTCAAACATTATTACTCACCTACATTCTTAGCATATTTGCCTTGTGTTTTGTTTTTTTTTTTTCTGTCCCTTACACGTGAACTCTTTTCTTCAATTCTCAAATATTTCCTTTCTTTTGTTCTTGAATATAATAACAATTTTCATGTTTTTGTACATAATATTTTGATAATATTGAAAAAGATTCAAGCTTTTCAGCAAGATTGACTATCAAATTCGGCTTTTTGAGCTAATTTTATCTAATCTGATATGGGTTTAGTCTGCTTTTACCATATTCTGCAGGTTCTTGATTTTGATATAGGTGAGTCACCTCTTATTCAATTCTCTATTTTTTTTATTTATGAATTTGATGTTTTTATTGAGCTTTAACAGTCTTTTCTATGTAGTTGAAACAAATTCTAAACTAACCTAATATTGTTGATATTACATTGAAAGTGCTTGATATATCTGAAAGAGATGTTGTTTTGTTTCACATCATAAGTTATTGGCTGGTCATGGTATGCTAGAATCTTAAATCTAATATATGAAATTATATTAACTTGGCAGAGTAAAGGTGGAGAAGAGAGTAGGAGGTGGATCAAATGGGAAAACATTAGAAGAGAACAGAAAATAGAAAACCACAACAAATTTTCATCTTACGTATTTTTTTCTCTCTTTATTATAAGGGCATTTCAGAGATTTTTTATCAGCTGTACATGCTGTCAGCAACGTTCCAAGTTTTTTAAAAAAATGGTGGATCCACAAGTGCACAGTCAACACTTAAACCACCAGTGGCTGGACAAAAGAACTAAACAGAAACTATTTTAATGAGTTCAAACACTTAATTGGAAAAAAAAAAATCTAACCACCAAAATTGCAAAATTTGAAAAGTTTAGATACCAATTGTGCAATTTATCCATTTTTGAAATATGTCAACACAAAAGATTTCAAAAAATAGATAATATAATATTGAAAATCATGTCAATATTATTTATATATTTATTTATTTTAAACATCATACTAAATGCATTTTAAAAATAATAAAATTTATTTTGTCAAAAAATTATAAAATTTTTCAAAAATAATAAATAACTAATCAAATAAATAACTAATAAAAAATAAATTAGTTTAATAAAAAATGAGTTAAAAAATATTATAGACCAAATATGGTTGATATAAATGTTAAAAGTAGGTAAAACAACACTTTAAGTAAGATTAGGTCAAATCTAATTAAAAATAAAAAATCAAATTAAATTCCACCTAAATCAATCAAAACCCTTTTTTATTATATTTTAAATATTTCCATATATATATATATATATTACCCAAATTGAATTTTGGACTAAAAATTAGAAGCCCATTATTTTAATTTGATTAAAAATTTAAAAAGCCCAAATTGAGATCCAATTGTTTACAGAGTTGAGTTGGAGGGATGTGGAAGTAACTGTTCACATTCATTCACGCAAAGTCTTAGGGAAAAAGGTGTCTGGAGGAGTTATTTGTAGAGTTAAGTTACGTGAATTTATTTTGTGGAAACGAAAGACTTCTCAGTTGGGACAATTATTTGAAGAAATAAATTCTAGCAGTATAAAAGGCAAGGGAATGATTAAAGAAAAGGGCATCTGCTGGGTTTCATGATCCATAAAGCAGCAGAAAAATAAAACTTTTAACTATGAAAACCCATAACCCGGATCCATGTAATTCGAACTAGATTGATTGAGAGGGTTTCTAAGTACTTACTAAGACGATCTTAAGGCAAGATTGTTGGAAGGATGAGAGGGGATTCACACCGGTGACACCCTACCTCGAGCTTTCGTATTCTTTTTGTCGGATTGAGACGTCACCAAACGATCACGCCCTCTACGGTATCCACATGAACCAGGAGTTTGAAGCAAAGTAGGTCTGCTAGAACCTTTGTTGTCACACAACATAAAATTTCTCTACGTATTTTCTTTTCACAAAATGAGGTGGAGGAAGAAGGAAGAGAAAAGTGTGGCTTAGCATAAACTTAGTAAACCCTAGAGAATAAGATGTATATATATACATCCTATCTAGGGTTTCTCTTACCAAAACAGTTTTGGTAAGATTAGACTTCCTTTTCCACTTTGATTCTCATTCCAAATTAGAATCCTTTCCTATTTATTAAGATAACTCTTACCTAAAATAAATTACGAAATAAATAAATACTAATATATATCTATATATATATATATATTTATTTACTTATTTATTTAATCTTGCATAGAGATAATTATTGGGCTAATTAACCCAAGTCTTCTTTGGGCTTGTTCTAATGTGTGACCCTGTAGGTTCACACAACGTTGGTAGTGGGCCTAAAATTCCATTTTAGCCCACAAGTCATAATTGGTCTCTAGCAAGATATTATGACTACTCAAGTTATATAAAGGTCGATAATCCGACATAACCTAACACACAACATGTACTATAGTCCTTTTGTCACATGATATCTTGATTGAACATTAGGCATGGATTATGTCATCCTTTTATTGTCCAATAATATTGTTTCTTGATCCCAAGTAAACTGATACTGATAACTCTTTATCATTCTAGCATGGCCATGCATTTCTCTTCAGTCTAACTCATCAAGGGGCCCAACAAATATCTTCTCAAAATAACTGAGTGACAAATTCCATCTTAATCACTCACATTCCTCGCACAACTCATTCTATATTCAATCACGACCTGTTTTACCATTCAATTAAAGTATGGTGTAAGGATGTGTCAAAATACAGAACTTATCATGTAGGAATTCATGGTGATCACAGGTCATAGGACTCAAATAATACTACTGTGATGAGAATCACCTATGACAATAATCCATGTGGTATTCTCATAGTGGGTCGATCCGGTACATTATTTCTCTAAATATGTACCTATTAGTTTGACTTAATATCTCATACACATGATTAGTAAAACTTAATCATCAATCAACCTCATACTAGTCTTTATTCATTATTGTTCCCACAACAATAATCGACTAAGGATATTTAGATTAGAATTCAAGTATCATCTAAGAGTTTTACTATCAAGTCACGTACTTGATGATCTTAGTAGAATTAACTAATCAAGGATAATACTAGAATTAGCCAGTAATGATAAAAATGTCTCTTTATTAATAAAATAGAAATATGAAAAAGTCAAAGTATAGCCATTACATATTTGGCATAGGGCATAATACTAACAACATCTACATCAGTCATCTATCTACACTAATTTACATCTACTTCAAATTTAGAATTATTAGCCAATCATTTTCTTTAGTTTACCAACACTGTCTACTTTAGTTTTTTGTACTAAGTTCTTAAATCAATATAATTTCCCTTTTAAGTGTTCAAATTGTCTCTTTTATTTGCAAATTAAAATCCATCTCTAAAATCCAAGCAAATTGTGGTAAAGGTGCTTGGGAATCCACAAATGTTTGAAAGACGTCAAGTTAATTTTTGAGGACTTGCTCCTTTAGCATGCTTTCAATTTCTTTGAAATTGAAAAATAACCAACAATCTTTTGGCATGCTCAGTGGGATGCGTTTCATCAAGATGACAAAATTATTGAGAAGTGGAAAAGAAGTATATGATGTTAGAGATTCAACTAATAAAACACCTGAAGAAGTAGGTGATGATAACTCAGAAGGATATTAGGTGCCTCATGGCCAAAACAGAGATGAGGGAGAAAGGGGCATCTACTGGGTTCAGGTTAATTTTGAGGACTTGCTCCTTTAGCACGCTCGCAATTTCTCTGAAATCGAAAAATAGCCAACAATCTTTTGGCATGCTCGGTGGGATGCATTTCAACAAGATGAAAAAATTACTGAGAAATGGAAAAGAAGTATATGATATTGGAGATTCAACCAACAAAACACCTGAAGAAGTAGGTGATGATTACTCAAAAGGATATCAGGTGCCTCATGGCCAAAATAGTGATGAGGGAGAAAAGGGCATCTGCTGGGTTTCATGATCCATAACGCAGTAAAAAAACAAAACTTTTAACCACGAAAACCCATAACCTGGATCCATGTAATTCGAACTAGATTGATTGAGAGGGTTTTCAAACACTTACTAGGATGATCTTAAGGCAAGATTGTTGGAAGGATGAGAGGGGGTTCACACCGATGACACCCTACCTCGAGCTTTTCGTATTCTTTTTATCGGATTGAGAGGTCACTAAACGATCATGCCCTCTACGATATCCATATGAACCAGCAGTCCAAAGCAAAGTAGGTCTGCTAGAACCTTTATTGTCACATAACACAAAGTCTCTTTATGTATTTTCTTTTCACAAAATGAGGTGGAGGAAGAAGGAAGAGAAAAGTGTGGCTTAGCATAAACTTAGTAAACCCTAGAGAATAAGATGTATATATATACATCCTATTTAGGGTTTCTCTTACCAAAACAGTTTTGGTAAGATTAGACTTCCTTTTCCACTTTGATTCTAATTCCAAATTAGAATCATTTCCTATTTATTTAGATAATTCTTACCTAAAATAAATTAGAGAATAAATAAATAAATAAATACTAATATAAATATATACATATATAAATATCTAGATGCGGTAAAGGATGTCGTGCATAAGATGTATGGGCCTGGTCTGTGTTAAGTTGGCCGCCCTGAATTCCATAAGTCATACCCAGATGTGATAGATAGGGAAATCCATATCCTAGAGGATACAGAGTTCCTAAGTTTTCCTTATTCTTTAGGGAAAAAGAATAATCAACACTCGAGCATATTGTTTGTTTTACAATTCAATGTAGATATTTAGTAAACTATGAGAATTTTTCTAATTTTAAATTAAGATTATTTTCTAATAGTTGACAGGAGCTGTATTCACCTGGTATGCAACATTGCGCAGAAATTCTATCCTTACTTGGCAGGAGATGGAGCGACAATTTCACACCCAATTCTTCAGGACAGAGCCAAAAATTTGTTTAGCTAAACTTTCTAGCGTAACCCAAAGGGCTAGAGAAAGTGCATATTTATTCATCACCAGGTTCAAAAGGATGAGAAACATATGCAAAATCATATTACCTGAAGGTGAATATGTCAAAATGGCACAGAGGGGTCTGGATATTGAGCTGAGGAAGAAATTCCTAGGCATGGAATTCTGTGATTTCCATGAACTTGCTGCTAAAGTAAACGAATATGAGGAATTTCTCAGAGAGGAGAATCAAAGGAAGAAGGCTTCAATGGGTACTTATTTTCAAGAAGTGTCTAATATTGAGGTTGCTACTACCGAACTTATAAATTCTGGATATTGTGTCTGTCCACTCTTGGAAAAGAAAACTCCTGAAGCATGGAAGAAATCACAGGGTTCTAATCCTTAAGTACAATACACATTTGAAGTGTCAAAAACAGAGCAAATTTTTTATTTTCTTCTCAAAGAGAAATTTATCAAATTGCCACCTGATCATAAAATACCCACAACAGAGGAGCTGAAAGGAAAATATTATTGTAAGTATCATAATTCTTATGGTCATTCTACTAATGCTTGCTAAGTATTCAAAAATATGGTACATGATAGAATCAATAAAGGGGTGCTAAAGTTTCCAGAAAGGAAGGATTCCATGCTGATTGAAGAAGACCCATTCCCACCTGTGGCCATTATCAATACCATTAGTGCTGACCTTAGAACCTTTTTGACTTGAAGAAAAAGCTCAAAGAGAGAGAGAAAGAAGAGAACTAGGATACTCTTGGCCAACCCTCTAGGAAATTTGATTACAAGGTGAAATATTCCACACCCTCATTAATAAATATTCCTATGAAATCAACAAATTCTTCGGGATGGGGAGATGAACCCAGGAGAAGAAAATGGACACCTAAACCAAAACTACCTCAGCATCAAAAATTCCATGGCTATAATTAGAGGTAACCAAATAAAGCCAGAAGTAATTGGAGACCTGCTCAAAATTGGAATTCCTCAAAAAGGCAAGAAAAGTTTCCAATTCAAAAATTAAAATATTTTCATAACTCTAACTTTTCTAGGAATGTATATAATGATTACAAGTACAGACCTACAAGGGACGAGAATGTGGTTGCCTCTAGGTTTACTAAAAAATAACCAAGATTTATTATTCCACCACCTGTGGATCCTAGCAAAGGTTGGCAATGCATGGAGCACAGGAAATTTCTACAACGCTTGAATCGCACGCCGAAAAGAAGGCTCCAAAGGTAACGTGCTACTGAAAGAAAAGAGAAAGAACAACAAGTGCAAGATCAAGTAATGGAAGAGGTGAAACTCATTAATAAATCTAAATTTAGGAGATTGGCTATTAAAGATCCAATTACTAACAAAGAGGAGTCTATAGGAAGCTCAGGTTCTCAAGAGGTTAACTTCGAGGGAAGCATGTACCTGGATGAGGATATAGAGATTGATGCCCTTGAGATGGAGAGTAACCTATTTCATTATAAGTGTGCTACTACTTCAGTCATGCCACCAGAGGAATTCATGATGCAAGAGGTTGAGAGAAGTGAATCTCATGACACTTGGGGGGCAACCTCATCAAAGGAACCAGTAAAGCACTTAAATAGAGTTGTGATTCAGGCTATTAGGCCTAATCAACCTAAAAGAGTTATCCTTAAGAAGCCATCTATAGAAATGACCAAGCATATAAAACCTCTATATATTAAGGCTCACCTAAATATCAAGCCTTTCTCCAGAATTCTAGTGGACAATGGCTCAACCATAAATGTGATACCTCTTAGACTTTTGGATTCTCTTAGTAAAAATGAAGAGGATCTAATTTCTAATGACATAATTGTTTTAGCTTTTACAGAAGAAATTACTGGAGTGTCTGGGGTTTTACCAATTGAGATCATTGTTGGAAGCAGGTGGTCACTTACTGCCTTCTTTATTGTAGAATCAAGTGCTTACTACAATGCACTACTTGGGAGAGATTGGATTCATGCTAACTGGTGTGTGCCATCCTCTCTATACCAGTTCCTTTTATTCTGGAAAGATACTGATGTTGAAGTGGTTTAGGCTGACAATAGACCATTTAGTACATGTTCAGACAATTTAGAGGCTAGATTCTAAAATCCTGGGGCCTCTCAAATTTTTTGGAAGAAGAGTGAATGGAGATCCTAAAAACATCCATTTCACCAAGGGAGACATGGAAGCTAAAGTATAAGAGCACTCAAATTTAATTTATAAGGAGAAAGCTATCATGTTTTACACCTACTGGCTTATGGAAAAGCCAATCATTGAAGAAATTGATGATTAGACACACAGAGGAAGAATTGGCAGTAGCTACAACTGCCATAAAGAAGTGTTTGATGCAAAAAACTACAAATAAAATAATTAATGAAGATTTAGAGGTAAGTGGAACAAAAATCATACGTGAGGAAAAATTTGAGGATGATGATGAACTACAGATAGAAAATGTAAAGGAGGCACCATAATGCCTTCAAGATGATCAACATGAAGTTCAAGACCCTTTGGAGGAAATTAATCTTGGCACAGGGAAAGAGCCAAGAATCATTTATGTCAGTTCTTTGTTAAAAAAAGAAAGAAAAAAGGAGTTAATAGCACTATTGAAAGAATTCAAAGATTATTTTGCGTGGGATTACACAGAGATGCTTGGGCTAGATAAAGAGGTGGTTGAGCACTGCCTTCCTGTAAAGCCTAAATTTCATCCTTTTTAACAACCTCCCAAGAGAATGTCAAAGGAGGTAGAATTAAAGGTCAAAGATGAAATTGAAAAATTGCTCAAAGTTAGCTTCATCAGGCCAACTAGGTAGACTGAGTGGCTTTCTAATATAGTCCTTATAATGAAAAAGAATGGTAAACTTAGAGTTTGCATAAACTTTAGGGATTTAAATTTAGCCACTCCTAAAGATATTTATGTAATGCCTATAGATGACATGTTAATTGATGCTGCTTCTAGGAATGAACTTCTATCATTTATGGATGGCTTCTCAGGGTATAATCAAATCTTTATTGCAAAAGAAGATTTGTCCATGACCACATTCAGGTGTCCAGGAGCAATAGGGATATTTGAATGGCTGGTCATGCCCTTTGGTTTAAAAAATGTTGGTGCTATATACTAAAGGGCTATGAATGCTATTTTCCATGACCTGATCGGCCATCACATGGAGGTTTACATAGATAATATAATGGTAAAATAAAAAAAGGCCTATGATCATGTTTCTCATTTAAGAAAGAGTTTTGAAAGAATGAAAATTTACCATTTAAAACTTAACCCTCTTAAATGTGCTTTTGGTGTACAGGTTGGGAACTTTCTAAGGTTTTTTGTGCATTAAAGAGGAGTTGAGATAGACAAGAATAAGGCAAAGGCAGTGCTTGAAGCCAAGCTTCCTCAAACTAAGAAAGAGATTCAGAAATTCTTAGGGCAAGTTAATTATTTAAGAAGGTTTATCTCCAACCTTGCTAGAAAAACTAAGGAATTTTTTTATTTGCTAAAATTAAGACATGAAGCTGAATTCAAATGAAAGAAAGACATTAATGTGCTTTTGATAAATTAAAGAGTATTTATCTAAGCCGCCTGTTTTAGTTCCCCCAAGAGAGGGAGTACCATTGTGGTTATATATTTAACTCGCAAATGAATCCATTGGTTTTATTTTAGCTCAAAATAATGTATCAGGATATAAGCATGCTATTTACTATCTTAGTAGAATTTTAACTCCCACTGAAGTAAAATATTCTTTTATTGAAAAATTATGTCTGACATTATACTTTGTTTGTACAAAGTTTATGTGATCTCACAGACTGATTTGATGAAATATATGTTGAACAAACAGTGTTGTTAGGCAAAATTGGGAAGTAGTTGCTAAGTCTGATTGAATTCTCACTGGTTTATCATCCTCAAAAATTAGTGAAAGGACAAGCACTTGCGAATTTTCTAGTAGATCATCCCATTCAAGGAACCATCGAAGAAGGAGACCTCCTAGTATACAGTGTGGAGACTCAACTTTGTGTGCTTAAATTTATTGGATCATCTAAAGATAATTCAACTGGGGCTGGTGTGGTAATCACTTCACCTTCTGGTACAAAAATAGCCCTTAGCTTCACTCTAAACTTTGAGTGTACTAATAATCAAGCTGAGTATGAGGCCCTAATCATAGGCCTTGAAATTCTCCAAGATCTTAGAGCTAAAGAGGCATTAATAATTGGAGATTCTTAGCTTCTAATTAAGCAATTGACAGGAGAATATAGACGCACAAGCATGTCTCTAGCACCTTATTTTATTATTGCAATTTAACTTGTTAATTCTTTTGAAAATGTGTCTTATATGCATGTACCAATATAATCTAATTAAGAAGCTGATGAACTATCTCAGGTTGCATCTGGTTTAAGAATGTCAAAAGAATTAACTCACAAGTTGATTTTTATGCAGAAGAAAGCTCACCCATCCATCAATGAAAGAGGATTGCAATTTGAGTCATTCAGTAATGACTTGAATGTGGCAGGGGATTGGAGCACTGACATTAGAAGCAATTTGGAAAATCCTGCTAAGAAAGTGCCATTCAGAGTCTAAGCTCAAGCCTTAAACTATGTCTTGATTGAGAATGAGCTCTTTAAAAGAACTCTTGATGAACTGCTCTTGAAGTGTCCTTTATTTCTTCAAACCATGGAGAATCTAAAATAAGTGCATAAAGGTGTTTATGGTGCTCACCAATCTAGAAGAAAAATGAGGTGGTTAATCCATAGACATGGTTATTTTTTTCCCTCAATTCTGAAAGATAGTATCATATATGCAAAGGGGTGTCAACAGTGTCAGAAATATGGAAGCATTTAAAGGGTATCGGCTGATGATCTGTATTCCATAGTAAAACCTTAGCCATTCAGAGGTTAGGCCATAGACCTTATTGGAAAAATTTATCCAGCTTCTTCTAAAGGTCATAGCTTTATTATTGTGGCCACTGATTATTTTACAAAATGGGTGGAAGTAATCCTCGTGAAGAAAGTGGAGCAAAAAGATGTCATTTCATTCATCAAAGAGCATATCATTCACAGATTTGGAATTCCCTAAACTATCACAACAGACCAAGGAACAATGTTCACTGGTGATGAGATGAAAGATTTCATAGAGGATTATGGCATCAAGCACTTGACTTCAACCCCACACCATGCTCAAGCTAATGGTCAGGCTAAGGGCTCTAATAAAATCATCATTGGCATACTAGAAAAAATGTTAGAAGATAATCCAAGAGATTGGCCAAGAATTCTGTTTGAAACTCTCTAAGCATAGAGGACCTCAAAAGGGAAGCTACTAGTATTAGTCCTTTTACTCTTACCTTTGGGCATGATGCTATTTTGCCTTTAGAAGTGTGTATTCCTTCTTTGAGAGTTACCAAACAAAATGACCTAACACCAGCAAAATTCTCTAAGGCTATGTTGATGGAGTTAGAAGATGTGGATGAAGAGAGATTAAGAGCTTTCACCAGTATGGTAGTTCAAAAGAAGAAAGTTTCCAGATTCTACAATAAAAGAATTAAAAAGAAGAGGTTTGAATAAGGTGATCTGGTCTGGAAAGTTATTTTGCCACCTGGGACTAAAGATAGAGAGCTTGAGAAATGGTCTTCCAATTGGGAGGGTCCATTTAAAATTCATCAGGTTTTGGATGGCAATGCATACTTGTTAGCAAGTCTTGATGGAATTTCATATAAAAGGTTCATCAATGGTAGATCCTTAAAGAAATATTTTACCATTATGTAGAAGCTGAGAGAGGAAGCCTAAAAATTTTTGTAATGGCCTTTGGCCAAATGTTCACCAAAATATATTGGTGATATTTTTGTTATGTTTTGGTTTGAATAGAAGCTGGCATATATAGCTATCTTTTTGAAATAAATAAATAAATAAAGTTCGTTTATTTTTGTGTCTTTTTTGTTTATATTAGGCAGTAGAGGTTTGTTGAACAGTGCTGCAGCATTTCTGCTTGAGCCTTTCCAAATATAATGAATGGTTGTGGTGTTAAGTGTGTGAATTGTTATATAAAATGCACAAATTTAGCAAAAACAAAATATCCAGAATAATTCATCAATATTGCACCATAAAATAATCCATCATCTCCAAACATCCATTATAGGCTAATAAGCCATGAAAATCCTCAAAGGAAACAAATATCCAGAAGCCTAACTCAAGGCTAGCATCAGAATATACAAGTCATACAATGAAGTCAAGTTCAAGACATGAAAATCAAGGGAATCAAAGTCAAATCCCTTAAAGGTGTCCCAAATCTCTAGACATTTTTGCCTAGTAGTCATGGCCTCCTGTTCCTATTTCATCCATTCAACCACAACATCTTTTTGACCAACCAAAGTGTGTCCCATATTTTTGACTCTAGAAATGGCAGCCTTATATTCATTAAACATGACTTTATTTTTAAGTAATTCATCTGTTTCAGCTTCCAGAATTTGAAATCTAACTTTTAAATTTGCTATTTCCTGTTCCTTTTGGTCAAAAGAAGCTTTGGCCTCACTTTCAGCATTTTTCATCTATTTTACCCTAGCTTGCTCAGCTAAGAAATCTTCTTTTTGCTGGTGAAAGAAGCTTAACGGTTTGGAAGCATCTAATTGTGTAGTACTAGAATCATTTAGATGTGTAAAGCTCCAAATAACTTGGTCCCTCAAACTTGAAACAGCTGCTAACTTTGTATTCTGCTCCAAAATTTTAAGATCACTAAGTAAAGTAGATCTTTGAATCTCCCTCAATCTAGTAATCTCCAAGCTAAGAAATGATTTCAGAGATTCTTTGGCTTTATCAACTTGATCTTGAGCAGGAAGTAGGCTGGTCACAGCTACTTGAGGAATATTAAGAAATCTAAGATCCAAAGCCAAGTCATCATCATCTAGGGTACACCAAGTTTTGTTTTTCTGCATGAAAAGATAAAGTGATTAGTAGGAGCTTAATTTTAAATAAGTTAAAAGTTAGAAGAAAGTTGCAAGTTCAAACCTGAGTCGAAGGGGATAGAATGCTACTAGAAACTGGAGGGGGAAAAGAAGCATTCTTGGCTTTTTGCTTGCTTGAAGTAGTCTCTTGCATATGGAAAGAAATATCCTCCTCAGTGGAAGAAGACTTTATAGGAGAGTGTTGATCTTGAGGAGCTTCAGTCTCGCGGGTATCAGCTGTTTTTCAAAAAAAAAAGCGAAAAGGTGCAAATACCCCCTTGATGTTTTGACCTAATCGCAGATAAATCATTAATATTTTTAGGGGTTCAATTACACCCTTAATGTTATAAAATTGTACCATATAAGCACCCCTCTCCGTTTAGACACTAACAACTTGTGGGGCCCAGAAACATTAATGGTTCATCTACAATTAGGTCAAAACATCAAGGGGTATTTGCACATTTTTCCTATTCTATTATAACTTGATATATTTTTGTAAAAACTATCACTATTTTTTATTAATTTAAAAATATTTAATGTAAAAATAGTTAAAATTATTTCAATTTATATAATTGTAAATACTATAAAATTAATTTCATAAAAAGTCGTTTATTTTTATAGTGCTACATTTTAATATAAAAAATATCAAGTTATAATGACAAAACACTATAATTTTATATTTATAAAAAATTATGTTAGTTTAAAAAAAGCACAATAATTTTCACATTTTTTGTAAATTTATATAAAAGTTTTTAAATAAAGTACATTACTTTTTTTTTATATAAAAAAGTAAGGATAGAAAGTATCTAAACATAGATGTTTGGTTTTATTTTTATAAAATAGTTTAATTTTAAATTAAAATTAAGTTATCCTATCAGTATTTGTTTAGATAATTCAAAAATTATCCCATAACTATTTGTCTAGAATTTTGAAATTTACATAACATGAATTCTCAATAAAGGACAATCCATTGTTTAAAGTTCAAACAAGAAACCAAACATTTTTAAGCATAACAATTATTCAAAAAATTTAAAAAATAATATTTTAAAAATATTAAGTGTTTGTTTTAAAATATTATCTTTAAAATATTTTTAATTTTTATAGTGTTTGTTCCAAAATATTTTTTTATTTTTCACCCAACCTCATATTTACCCAATATTATTTTTTTAATTTTTTGAATAATTATTATGCTTAAAAGTGTTTGTTTTCTTTTTTAAATTTTAAACAGTGGATTGTCCTTTACTGAGAATTTATGTTATGT
>CATIWM010600889.1:0-14639 GCA_949671775.1 Mallotus repandus | reverse complement strand
TTAGGCCAATTTTTATAATAAATTAAATAAATTTAGGCTCATTTAAATAAAATTGAGTAGGAATTAGGCCTAATAGCTTTAGGTTCATTTGTAAATCAAAATATAAAAATTTAGCTAACTTTAATTAAAAATATGTAGATTGGACTAACTTAGGGTTGGATGTGTTTTATATCAATGCATTTCTTATTTGCTTTTTCATGATTGGTTGCCTTTGGGATTGATGGATGTTCAATTAGCGTTTAATGAAATTACATGTAATTAAGGAATAAGATAGTAATTCATAAAATAATTCTAAATGAACACGAGACTAAAAGAAGTTGGTATTCCGTATCCAGAACTCCTGGTTGTGGTGCTAGCTTGTATTAGAGAATTGAGTTACCACCACCTTCGATTTGTCCCAGTTATTACCCTGGATGGCGACTCCTCATCTCCACGCCATGTCTTTGTGACAGTGGTTAGTGTGTTCCTTAGAGCCCTAAGCTCAAACAGTGTCATGGTTGCAATAAACTTGGACGCGCGCTAAACTCCGCCGTCTACAGGCTCCATATGATTGAGTATTATATAACAACAAATAGCCATTTTCAAATTTATCTCTCTAATTAGCATCCCCAGTGGAGTCGCCACTATGAACGACTTAATATTTTTGTCTATTTTGAGGCAACTTTATCGAATGGGACATCCGTTTCATTTACGGGACAGGGACAAATGATTGGTCTCAGTGGGATGCAAGATGCTTTGCGTTTGGAGTCGCCACCTGATTTTTAGAAAATTGGGAAAAGATGAAAGGGACGACATCGGGTCTCTCAACGAGTATCGTCCCCAGCAGAGATTCTAGGTTCGAGAGATCGCAACTACTTTTTGGCTATTTCTTATTATACAATACTCAATATCTGGCTACTGTAGCACCCTAGTTTCAATAATGGCAGTTTGATATATGCACGGTCACACAAGCACATGATAATAACAAAAAATAAAGAGAATTAAGTACAATCATTTACAAGGCTTTCCTAGTAAAGACATATGAAAGAAAAAAAGTACAGAAATATAAATCTAGTCCTAGATCTAGATCTAGAATACGCCTGTAAAATAGAGGTTAATACAAATATATGCATTCACTAATCTAATCAGGCAAATAAGTAGGGAGTATTCGCTCAATTAGAAGAGCAAATATAAGCATAATCATGCGCATTTGCAGGAATTTTTATGAAATATTTCTAAATAGTAGAAAAATAATAAAAGATGCATGATTGCATCATTGGACGATAAAATGGAGGCTCTAGCTCAGAAATATGAATTTTCACATTATTGAATGCATTCTGATGTGAAAATAAGGGAAAATACTTATTTTCGTATTGAGAAATGGAAAGGTGCAGTTTTGATGCAAGTATGCAGTTTTGATGCAGAAGTGTGATTTTTATGTTGAAAATGTGGTATGTATATTGTAAATGTGAAAATTATGCTAAATGATAATGTTGATATTTACTGGAAGCAAAATACATGCTTTATGTGAAAAATGATGATTTTTCACATAAAGCTGCATGAATGATATGAAAATGTTGATTACAATGTTAAAATGTGATCTTTATCAATAAAATATGTTAAAAATGCAGAGAATGCAGAAATCATATAAAAATGATAAATTTTATATTTTTTGAAACAAAAATGCAGACTTGATGTGATAATAATATTTTGTGATTCTTCACATTCCAGAGCTAAAGAATGTAAAATGATGCACAAAATAAAGTAAAGATTATTCAATCAGCATGCAAATTGCCAGTCTCATGGCGCAATCACAACAATTTCTCAATTGTTAGCGGCAATAAGATAAGATGGAAAACGATAAAATAAACGTTCAAAAATGATTGTTTTGGTCCTCATATTCGACTAAGCTCGTTTTATTTTTTTGAACCTTTAGCTTCGTGTAATTTTCAAACTATCCTTGTCGAGAGGTGAAAAATGGCATGTAGAATGCAAATTCGTATACCTTTGAAGGCTACTTTGACAAAGATGTGATTGGGTTTGGTTCAAAAGCGATATAAAAATCCTACGAAAAGTGGAGTGGGTGAGCCAAAAGAGCGTAAATTGGGACTCCTAAGTCTTCAATTTGACAGCATTTTTGTGTGTGTTTCCAGCCCCTTAAATGGGACATAGAGACCCCTCTTTATGGGAAAAATAGTGAAAATAGTTGTGATCACGCATCTCAAGGTGCATGCGTGTGCGGTTTTATGCGTGTGAACATATATCGGGGCGCGTGATAGCACGGAGTGCGCATGATCACGCGTTGGTATACGTGATCACGCCTTGGGGTGAGTGATCACTTGTATAGGCATGTGGTCACAGGCAAGGGCGCGTGGTCTCGCGTATCCTCGTGTTGTTTTTGGTTCTTTTGTGCATGTTTCTAAGGGTTTTAGGACCTCCCAGATGCATTTTCGACATTTTTTTGTTAAAATTGGCTTTCAACTTTCACGAAGTTGAACTCCGATCTTACGACATGAATACTAGACTGACGAGTTGCATGTTTTGAGCGACGGTTGCTCGAAATGAGCTACTTATCATTATGATAATTCATAATTAGTAAAACTGGGTGCGACTTAATGATTCGGTAGCTGGTTTTGCTCTCTATAGGCTCGGTTAAGGATTTTTAGACTCACGACATACTCTAAAGGTGATACTAATGAATAGAAACTTGTCATATTCGAGGAGATGTTTTCATCATTGGACATTTTTGGGGACAGTTAAAACTCGATGTATGACAAGACCTCTTGGCTATACTTGAGGTAGACTTTCTAAACCTCTTTTATAACTCAAGTAATGAAAAAATAGATCCCTCCACTTACCAGTACATAGATATCCTTCCTATCTATGCACCTCACATGATGATGGAAAGAAGACTAAGCAAGATATCAGTAAGAAGAGTTGGTAAGGTTATTAGAGATAGCAGACCCTCCGAAATAGATGAAGAGGAAGAATCAAAAGTAAAAAAGGTGGTTTGGGATTTATTCAGTCAACGTTCAAGAAAATTTAACTTCAAGGTGAAATATATTGCCCCTCCTTCACTTGCTCTCAAAAAGGAAGATATTGTGCCCTCTGAATGGGGAAAGGAGTTTGATGAAGAATATGGGATTATCACCGTCCAACTGTCGGATGCATCATAGGTGATAAGGATTAATATATGGTATGATTTTGATGATAAACCATCAATTAATCACATGACAAGAAGTGAAAGGGTGTATCAACCTACTGAGAAAGATTTGATAAAAGGGAGAGAAATTACCAAAGAAGTTACTAAGGAAATTGAACCTGCCATTCAAGTGGAAGAAGACTCAGTGTTGAAATAGCTCATAAAAAATCAAGCTCAAATTAGTATTTGGGACCTTCTGATGAAGTCAGAGAAGCACCAGGATGCTTTAACATGTGCTTTGGATGATACAAAGGTCTCTTCAAATACTTTTCCTAAAGATATGGTAGCTTCTCTCCTCCCTAAGTCTAGCAATATTATTTCTTTTTCTGACAATGACCTCCCTCTAGAAGGGAAAGCTCATAACATACTTCTATTTATTCAAGAAATCATGAAAGCCACAAAGACATCATATGTCATTGTTGATGATGGGTTAGCCATCAATGTCTGTCCATTTTGGTTGATTCATAAGTTCAGGACAACAATTGAAGACCTTAAAGCATCTAATATGATAATCAGAGCTTATGATGATTATAAAAAGCAAGTAGTCTAAACTTTCAAACCCAAACTCATAGTAGGAGAAATCAAGTCTGTCATAGAATTTACAGTGTTGGACATTCTACCCACACTCACCTTGTTGTTAGGAAGGCCCTGGTTTCACCCACTTAGAGGTGTACCATCTACTTTGCATCAGAAAATCAAGTTCATGCTTGATGAAAAGGTGGCTACTATCGAAGCTGAGACTAATGCCCTCTATACCTGCATGAATATGACTCCTCTAGCTTTCAAAGTGTCAGTGATTAACAAAGACTGGTTTAGTCCGAAGGTAGCAACTATGATGAAGAAGATGAGTTTATGAGTGAGCTTTTGAAAAATTTTATGTTGGAGTGAGACGGCGGGGTTTAGCATGCATCCAAGTTTATTGCAACTGCGACACTGTTGAGCTCAGGGCTCTAGGGAACACACTAACCACTGTCACAAAGACATGGTGTGGGGATGAGGAGTCACCACCTAGGGTAATAACTGGGACAATCGAAGGTGGTGATAACTCGATTCTTTAATGCAAGCTAGTGCCACAACCAAGAGTTCTGGATACAGAATACCAACTTCTTTTAGTCTCATTTTCATTTAGAATTATTTTATGAATTACTATTTTATCTTTTAATTACATGCAATTTCATATAAACCCTAATTAAACATCCATCAATCCCAAAGACAACTAATCATGAAAAATCATATAAGAAATGCATTCATACAAAAAAATCCAATCCTAAGTTAGTTTAATCTATATATTTTAATTAAAGTGAGCTAAGTTTACATATTTTAAATTACAAATGGGCTTAATTCCTACTTAATTTTATTTAAATGAGCCTAAGTCTATTTATTTTGTTTCTAAAATAGGCTTAAGTTTACAAATTATGAAAAAGGGCCTTAATTAGTAGGCCTAATTCTACAAGTTTTAATCTAATACGATCATGATTCTACAAATTATGGAAAAATAATTAAGTTAATGAGCTAAGTCTAAATTAAATTAAATTAATCTAAATAGGCCTATGTCTAAATTAACTAAGTGGGCCTCAATTATCTCTAACCTAAAATTTAAATTTAATTATGGGCCTAAAAATCAAATTAGTTAATTAAACCCTAATCCTAATTAAATTATTAAACCTATTAGATAAAATGAATCAAATAAACCTAAAACCTAAAATTATGAGCTTAAATAAAACAAAACAAACATAAAAACATGAAAATTAATAAAATAAACATAAACAATAATCATAAACAATAATAAACAAATAAATTAATTAAAACATGCATCTACTGATTTCTAAACTAATTCTAATTAATTATAGGTCTAAAGATCAAATTAATTAACTGACAAATAAAATAATTAACAAGCACCCTTAATTCTATTCACTTTAAATCTAATTTAATTTTAATAAAAACCCTAATTATCTCTATAACCATTGATTTTAATTGCTTACCCAATTGAAACCTTAGTTACTAATCAATTAATTAAAATAAGATCTACAACACATATATAGGATTTCACTATTCCCACTATTGGGGCTATTACAATAATCTACTAAAATTTAAATTAAAATAATAATACAACCCATAAAACAAAACAAATACAAAAATCAACACAATATAAAAAAATAATAAAAAACTATGTAACATTTCACAGGGATTTAATCCATGGCATTCCATGGGATGGAATGCCATGGATCTTCATGGGTTTTCTTGATTCAATCATATGTTCATCCCCACAAAAACATGCAACAAAATTTTAAAAAAAGGAGGTTAGAATGAATAAAAAAATAAAGCAAATAAAATAAAATAATAAAATCAAAAATAAAGAAAAGAGAAAGAAGATGTATAAGAATTGATGCAGTATTGATTTACTCCTCAAAGTGGTGTGAATCACCGTTGCTTTGAATAAATCTTCAATAGTTGAACTTTTTTTCCAAAAGGCCTACTGCTCCTTTAAAACATTACGTAAAAGAGAATTTTTTTTTGGGCTATATGTACGCAGGTGTGTGTGTTGCATCTTTTTTTTTAAAAAAAAGGTCCCCTTCCACAGGAGAATTAAGTTGGGTTTATATAGAAAAATCCTAGCTAAAAGACGTATTCTCTTATAAATTATAGGAGAGAAAGTTTTGGTTTAAACAAGACTTTTATTTGTGGAAAAATCTAGATAAATCCTATAAAAAGGATTTATCACATCATTCCACCAATCAAAAAAAATTTCTTAAAAAATTATTTACTTAAAAAGAAAAATAAAATAAAAAAACAAATGAACGCAATCCGAAGAATATAATCCCAAGCCAATTAAGTCCTTTAAAAACCAATTAAGGCCCCTTAAAAATACATCTAAACCCTTTGAGATATCAAACTTCATATATTGAAGATCATTTATAATATTTTCATCATCGGTGTCCTCTATCGCATCTATACTCTAGTCATCCTGAAATTGGGTGCTTACACAAACTCTCTCGGTTTAGCTCTTTTTTATGTTCAGGAGATGCCAACTTTACCGAAGGGACATCCGTTCCGTTTATGGGATAGGGACAAGTAATTGGTCTTAGGAGGATATGTGACACTTTGTTTGTGGAGTCGCCACCTGATTTTAAAAAAATTATGAAAAGATTTAAGGGACGACATTAGGTCACTCAATGAGTATCATCCCGGTAGAGATTTTGAGTTCAGGAGATCACATCTACTTTTTGGCTATTTCTCATTATACAATGCTCAATACATGGCTACCATAGTACCATAGTTTTGGTAATGATAGTTTATATATGCACATTCCCACAAGCACATGATAATAGTAGAAAGTAAGGGAAATTAATTACAATTATTACATGCCTTTCCTAGTAAATACATATGAAAGAAAAAAAAGTGTGAAAATAAAATTTAGTTCTAATTTAGAAATACACATCCAAAATAAAAGGTAACATAACTATATGCAATTCCATCCATTCATCCACTAGGATAACAAATAGATAGGAGGTGCTTAATCGAAGAATAAGCAGATAGATGCACATAGTTATGTGCACTTGCAAACTTATTGAAATGAAAGTGAAATTATTGCTAAAATGATAAAACATTCCTAAATAATGAGAAAAATAAGTAAAGATGCATGATTACATCATTAGACCATTAAATAGAGGCTCTAGCTCGAGGATGTGAACTTGCATATTATTAGACGCATTTCAATGCAAAGTGAAGGAAAATACTTATTTTCATGTTTAAAGAGTGTAAAAGATGCAATTTGGATGTAAGGATGCAATTTTGATGCAATAAAGATGATTTTGAGCATGTTGAGTGACAGATTTTTTTAAAATGATGGAAAATGCAATTATAATGCAAAATTGATGATTTTATTAAAAATGGCATATTTATTACTTTTTGGATGCAAAATGCAAACTTTATGTGAAAAATGATAATTTTTCACATAAGATGCATGAATAATATGAAAATGAGTGCTTTGGCATGATTTTTATACAAAAGATGCAGAAGTTATGTAAAAGTGATAAATTTTGTATTTTTGAAAATAAAGATGCAAGCTTGACATAAAAGATAATATTTTTATTTTTAAATTACGAAATTATAATAAAAATGTGATCTTTATTATAAAAATGTGATTTTTATGCAGATCTGATGTAAAGATAATGCTTTTTGTGATTTTCACATTTCAAGGCTAGAAGATGGAAAATAACAGTTTATTATAAGCTAAATAAAGCAGAGATTATTCAATCAGCATGCAAATTGCCAGTCTTAGCACACAATCACAATAATTTCTCAACTGCTGGCGACAATAAAGTAAAAATACAATACGAAAAAGTAAACATGTAAAAAAGATTATTTGGTTATTTGGTCCTCAAATTTGACTGAGCTTGTGATTGTGTTTTTAGAAGCTTTAGCTTCATATAGAGATCAAGTTGTCATCGTCGAAAGGTTTAAAATGACATGTAGAATGCTAATTCATATACCGTTGAAGCATGCTTTGGCAAAGATGAGGCTTAGTTTGGTTAGTATCAGTCTAAAAATCCTAAGGGAACGAGTAAAATAGGGTAGAGATGTGTGAAATGGGTTTCTAGAGTCTTCAATTACAGGAAAAAAAGTACTTTTTGCATGCCAGGCGGGTATATGGGGTTCGTGGCACACTTAGAGGGTGCATGCAAGCGCCAGGTGCATGGGACACACACCAAGAGCACTTACCACATCCATGACGCATCGAACCACGTGACCTAGGTCTGTGCCCTACCCTCTTTCAGGCACACCTATGCGTTTAGACATATTTTTGGAACTCTTAGGGGCAATTTTGGCAAGGCTTATGTATTTTTGAGGTTCTTAAACCTTTCGAACATGTTCATGATGATGTCTATTTTATCAAAATTGGCATTTATTTTCACTGATTCATACCTCGATCTTATGAGACAATCATCAGACTGATAAGTTGTATATTTACTTAAAAGGCATTATTTTTTTTGTAAAATTGAGGCTTGACTAGGTGATTTGGAGTATAACTTGGCATCTTGGAAGTTCATTTTAGGATTTTTTATTGCTTTCAGGCTTTCACACGCATTAGAGTCGCTGTGAATTAAACAGACTCTTGCCATCATTTTTATCATCAAAACTTTTTTGGGGATAGTCAAAACTTAATGTATGATAGTTGCCCCTGCTTCGCGTGTGTTTTTGAGAATTAGGTACTAGCCTGGTGGGGTGTTGTATTGTCTTTGGACATTTTATTTTTTTATGATTTGGCTGTTGTTGTTTTATGATTCGACTGTTGCGTAAGATGCAATTTTTGACATATGTAATAATACAATTTGGGACGCACATAAGAATGTAGTTCGGGACTCACACAAGGATGATAATGATTCATGGAAAAATGCAATTCTAGGATTCATGCAATAATGCAATTTTGGGACTTATACAAGATGCAATTTTGGGATTTATACAAGATGCAATTTTGGGATTCACGTAAGATACAATTTTGAAATTCATGTAAGATGAAATTTTGGGATTCATACAAGGATGGAATTTCAGGATTCACACATGAATACAATGCAAAAATGATAATGACATATGGGGAATGCAAGATGTGCGATGTAGTTTTAAACAAATGCAAAATGCAAAATGCATGATGCAATTTCGAGATTCATGCAAAAATGAATGCAATTTTCACACGAATGTGGTAGCGATGCATTTTTCTAATTCACACAAAAATGATGCAATTCAGGATACAAGCAAAATGATGCAATTCAAGATACAAGCAAAATGATGCAATTCAAGATACAAGTAAAATGATGCAATTCAGGATACAAGCAAAATGATGCAATTCATGATACAAGCAAAATGATGCAATTCGAGATACACGCAAAGATGCATTTTTTCACTAAATGATTTAAGAAAATGAAACAGGCACTTGATAGTGATATGCAATCAGGCACATAATATGTAAGCATAAGTATGCAAATGTGATAACTACCCCTTTTGGTGTCGTACTTAACACCCTATAGATGTGTTAATGGTTCTAGCATTCACTTCAATCTTAGGAGGTAATGCCACTAAAATAATTTTTAGGCATCAAAAAAATAAATAATGCCACTTAACACTCTCTAGTTGTGTTAAGGAAATTATGCTACTAAAACCTCCTAAGGTGTCAAGTAAACAGATAATGCCACTTAACATCTTCTAGTTATATTAAGGGAACAATGCCACCAAAACCTCCAAAGGTGTCAAACAAATAGATAATGCCACTTAACACCCTCTAGTTGTGTTGGGGGAACAATGCCACTAAAACCTTTTGAGGTGTTAGGCAAAAGTAATAAGTTGTGATTAAGACTATGCTTGTGATTAATATTAAAATTGTGATAGTTGTTATGATTTGTGAGTATGACTGTGATTAGTGTGTGATTATAATTGATGCATAGTATTGTTATGATTTGTGATTGTGAATGTGATTTGTATATGATTGTGATTTATATATGATTGTAATTATGATTGACGCTTGGTACTTTTGTAATCTATGATTTGTGTGTGATTGTGACAGTGATTGATGCATAGTGCTATTGTGATTTGAGACTGTGATTGTGACTGTGATTGGTGCATGACATAAAATGCATTGTGTCCTTTTACCTTTTTTTATTTTATTTTAGGTACTTCTCAACCTTGATGAATTCTTATTGAATAGTTGTGACTTGGAGTTCTTCCTTTATTTTGATTTTCTTATAGGTGCTTTCTTGATCTTGATTAGTAATTATGACTTTTAAATTTTTATTGGCTAGTTGCAGATATAAGTGCTGAGAAGACATATATAAATATGTGAGCATGAGTTTATTTTTTAAAATGTATACAAAGAATTTTTATTCAAAAATTTGTGCATTGAGTTAATTATGGTTAGCTAAGTGCTTTTATTCTTGTGTTCTTGGAATTAATTCATCAATGTTAAGAATCATACATATTAGAGTGTTTGAGTAGTCTTAACTGTGATAACCTTCAGTTAATATAAATCTTATCAACACAAAAACATGATTCCAAGTGAATTTTTTAAGAATGTAGTGAGTTGAAACTTATAAAGAATGTCAACGAATAGAATAAATTTTGATCATCAAGAAGCTTTTGAGCAGGGAAATGATGGTTGACCATACATTATTGATTTATTTTGTTTTCTACAGGGATTTCCCTTCTTTAGTATCCCCTTCCTTTTCCATATTACTGAGCATGGATACTGCTAAAAGGTCCTCTAGGATACTTATACTCCACTTTTGGAGCATTGGAGTGCGCAAAGGTTTTGATTTTTTCTTTGCTCTTCATGTATTTTTTAAAGTGTTTTGTTCCCTAATAGCCGATGAAGAAAAAGCTAAAGTGTCTCATTAGATAATCAATTTGATTAAAAGAATTGACATTCAAACATTTTAAAACCCACTGAACCACGAAAACCTTACCAATCACCAAATACACCATTTGACAAAAAGTTTGTTAGTGGGTCCCATTTGGCAAAAAGTCAAATTTTAAAATTTTAGTGTGTCAGTGGGTCCCATTTCATAAAAAGTAAAATTTTGACCTCCAGTAGTCAGACTGGGCCCCACAGCTGTCTACCTCTCCTTATCCTTATTCAAAAAGGGACACTTGTCAAAAAGGGTGCTTACCAAGTTTAGAACATTCTAATTTTAGAATATACTATGACAAGTGTCAACCCAGTAAAGGGAGAGTATATACTATCTATATAATATATAATGTTGGACACCCATTTCACTGCTCCAACTACAATGGTTTTTTGTGCCCTTTAATTTCATCAAAATTTTAATTTTTCCACAGCTTCTATAAATCGTGCAACCTTTAACAAAAACGACATAGTTTTAATCAAATAACATGAGTGCCCTTAATATTAATATCGACAACACCGTTTGCATGGGCATAATAGACAGATCACCCAACTGATTTCTAACCCTAATTTTTATCCTCTATTCTTCTTATTCTGAACATTTTACAGTCGCCTCCTACTTTCGCTTCCTCTAATTTTCTCATGGCTTCTTTTAGATCTGGCTCTTTCCCCTTTCATTTTCTTAAGAAATGTTGTTGTTTGATCTCCTTCTTCTTCTAGATTTCTCATTTATTTTCTTTTATATCTTTTGGGTTTTATTTTTTTGATGAACTTAATGAGAAATGATTATGAATAAATAAAAAAAATCAATTCTCCATTTTTTTGCTCAGATTCTAAGCAATGAACAAGACACACAACTTGGTCTCTCAGTATTTTTTAGCATAAATTGTTGTTTTTTTATTTGTAGTTTTTTTTATATGGCACTATGGTATCTATGGTTTGCTTCACATGACTTTTGGTATTTTATTAGATCGCTTAATGAATCCCTTTGAAATACTTGAAATACATATACAACTTGACTAGCCTGAAACCAGCAAAGCTAAGGAAAATGTTACGGTTACTGTTAGGTTTCGTCCTCTGAGGTTAGTTTGGTATTCGTCTAAAAGTAGAATTTTTATTTTGATTGGTCTGTTATTTAACTAACTGCTTCTATTTTTTTTTGCCACAGTCCTAGAGAGATTAATAAAGGAGACGGAATAGCTTGGTATGTAGATGGTGATTATACTGTGAGGAACAAGTACCATTCTTCACTTTATTATGGTTTTAGTCGGTACTCTCAATAATGTTTTCATTATATGTTTGATGTTGCTAGGTAATAAATGTTTGGAGAATCAAAAACTCATAAATATTGTTGGATTTTTCATAGTTTCATATAATATATTTATTTTTTGTATATTTTATTTCATGTTAAATTAATTGCTAATAAAAATTCAACTTTCCCCTTGGTGTAGATAGAGTATTTGGACCTGCTACTACAACTCACCATGTTTATGACATTACTGCTCAATATTTTGTTAGTAGTGCTTTGCAAGGAATCAATAGTGATAACTATTTATTCTTTCTCAAAGTTATAGTGTTATAAGCAGAGTGAATGGAATCTTAAATTACTATCCACCTATATATAGTTAAAATGAATATTTGTACTTCAGAAAGAGATTTTATGATGGCCTACTATTTATTCATTGCATTAGAATTGGATCAATACTATTACTAGTTTCATTATTGTTGGTTTGGATTAATTTCAATATTTAGTTGAATTCAAAAATTAACTTCTAATTTTTTTATTTCTTCTATCAAGGTCTGTTATGGTGTTTTGAGATTTACAATAGAAAGTCTTGCAAAGGGATATAAGGTTAGCAAATTATGAGCAGCTCATGGATTTAGGAGGCGTATGGTGCCCACTAGGGAGTTAGTGATGAAGATGTAAACATGTAAATCAACCCACATATTAGTAGTGATGATGCTGTAAACATGGCTCGAAGATTGGCATTGGACAATGGGCTTAAGGTAATAACGCAAAACTGAAATTTTTTTTCAATTACCTGTGATTGTTCTTAGTTTAAAAACATCACTTTTATTGATTCTCATCTCATTTCTAGGGTTTAGGGCTTTGAATTTGTGTTTTGAAAGCAAAGGAGCATAAATTCATACTGTTCAGTGGTGAACAACTAGATTTTGACCAAGAATAGCCAAACCGGCTGTTGGTGGCCCAAAACGGCTATTGAGGGCTCTCAAACTGGCTGTTGGAGGCCCCAAACCAATTAGTCAGGTGGCAAATCCGGTTATTTGTCCATCTTCGCCCAAAATGACTCCGATGATGGATTTTTGGGTCTTAAAGGGTTATTACTTATTTGAGCATGATTTTAACCCTTCCTTAAGATCGTAGGATGATGGAATTGAAGTATTTTATTTTAACATGTTTTTCTAGTTTAAATGATTTTACAATTATTTTTCTTTTATTTCTTAAAACTCATTTCAAAATGCTTTTAAGTGTGATCCTTATTCTTATTTTGGTTTGATGATTGTGATTGTGCTCGTTGGTTTTTATGTGATTTCTAATTAAATATTTTGATGATTTTCTTTGTGATTTATGATTAATTTTGATGTGAATACATGTTTCAGCCTTTGTTTAGTGTGTGTTGTGCATGTATGTTGCTTGATTGTGCTTAATCATACTTTCATTGTTGCTTTGCTATTGATATGATAATTTTTGTTTAACTTGTGTTCCAATTTAGGGTTTTTATTATTTGAGGTTATTTTGGTTGTTTTTTTCATCATAGATCATTATTTATGCATTTTGTGAACTTTGTATTGATTTGAGAGCATTAATGTTGATAGCTTGTATTATTGGTGATTATTGCTATCATTTTGATACAAGTACCTTATTTGTGTGCTTTTATTTCAATTTTAGAGTCTTGTGGGTTTTTATTACATATTTCATGCTTTGATTAAGTCAATTTTGTTTTGATTTTGAGTTTGTGTGTTAAATATAGCTCTTAAATGCTATTTGTGCTTGTTTAGTGTCTCTAACCTAATATAAGTCATATTTCTTGTCATTTATTATCTTTATTTCATATTCGATATTGTTTTCATGTCTCTACTAACCTCTTCTTTGCTCTTATTTATGCTATATAATGATTCTCTACTTCTCCCTCCATTTCTTTTGCATTATTGTATTATAATGCATTTATGAGCCTTTATGCATATCATTATCATGCGTGTGCTCATTTTTAGATCCTCTAGATGCATATTTGCATGTTTCCAGGCTTGTACCACCTGCATACTTGCATGCTTCCCGACTTGTATCACCTGCATACTTGCATGCTTCTCGAATTTGGATACTTGTATGCTTCCCAGCTTGCATTATGCATCATTATCAATCGCTCGATGGGATGAGGTTTCAGACGTGAGCTTATAGCATTGGAACACACAGGCTAAATGGTGACTATATACCTATTTTCTATTTTGATATTATTGTGGGAGGGTCTGCCTGAATAAGCTTTGTAGATTGGAGTCGCCACCCGACTTATATCTGGAGAAAGTGAATTAAAAATCCACTTTTCTAACTAGAGAATCCTTGATGCATGCTTTTAATTTAGATGTGGTTGGGTTTGGATTTAATGGTCTAAATCCTAAGACAAAATAATTCTTTGGTTTAAGTATTTGTGAAAAATGGGCCTCCATATACTTTAAGGGAGAGAGAGAGTCTTTTTAAATGTCAAAATTGTGTCTAATATTTCAGAAATTAAAAGAGAGAAAAATCTCCTTCAAATAACAAAAACAATATATTTTTATTCAAAAAAATTGACCCAAAACCATTAGCTCACGTGACCCATGGGTGCCCATGGGTGGAATGTTAAAATACCCACAGAATAGGTTAAAAATCCACAGCATGGCTATTTCCATCTTTTACATTTTTTATTCTTTTCTTTCTTTGACTTTTCAACTCACTTTTTTTTTACTTTTCAACTCTCTTTTTTTTTACTTTTCAACCTTTTTCTTTTTTTGTCTTTGTCTAAACTTTTCTTTTTTCTTTTATTTTTCATTTTTCTTCTTTTTTCATTT